>CAJQZJ010004687.1:13654231-13700064 GCA_907164525.1 Lophiomys imhausi | reverse complement strand
TATAGACCTTTAAACTCATGGAGTTGGGTAGATAGTAGAATGTTAAAATCAGGGGCCAAATAGGTATAAACTGAACATTGGGAAGGTATACTGGGCCAATTTACTCTCATAAATGTGGCATATTTACATCTATTGTTTTGTATAATACTTAGTGTTGTAAGAGAAGGAACCAGCTGTTGGACTGAAAGGGGAAACCTCTGGAGGGAAGAGGGTGGAAGGGCGGGCTAGGAAGGGGGAATAGGGAGGGGTTTGTTACTGAGATGTAACTTGAAGAAAAAAAAATAAAGTATTTAAAAAAATAAAAAAAAAGAAAAAAAAAGAAAAAACACTGCAAAATTGCCATTTTGTTTTCATGTAATATTAAGTGACTATCTTATAGAACCCATTCTTGGCTAATACATAGTTCTTTGTCAACACATGATGGAACTTCTGGACAACAGCTTTCTTTTTATATTTAATTAAATTGTAATTATGTTATTTTAACTCACCCTTCTCCTAGTGATCCTGCAGGTCATGCTTCCTCCCTCCTACTCCCTTTCAAATTCACAGCATTATTGTTATATTTTTAATAAGCAGCAGATGTAAGCAATTATATCAAGTGTTCTGGAGGTAGTTGGGAAAGAATTATGACAGAAGGGTTCATGCCCAAAAAAGATAGCTGTATGTTCTGTTCAGCATGAGTACATTCTGCTTTTATGCTCACTAATGGTGATTTTGTGTTCAAAAGCCTTTTACTGTTGAAAATATTTTCATAATTACCATATTCAGATGTATGAATCCAAGTGAGGTTATAACCCATAGCCTAAGACATTTAATTCAAACTATCAGCCTAGGAAAATTGAGGTAAAATACATAGAGAGAAAAATGAAGAAAAGTTGGTTTGCTAAAGGAAATATTGGTAATAGATAGTTGTGTCTCATAATCACTTGGATGTGTAGGCTGTTAGTTAATGCATAAAATCTTAGTATGGGCTCTTCTAGTTCCATTCATTTGGCAGCAAATTACATGATTTCATTGATTCTGATGGCTGAGTAGTATTCCATTGTTTAAATATACCAAAGCTTTTTTATCAATCCATCAACTTGAGGGAAGTCTTGGTTGTTTCCAGACTCTAGCTATTGCAAATAGATGCACAAGGCACCTATTCACTTATAACTGAATTTAAAAATAAAGCTGCTATGAGGAGATGTCCTTGTGGTTTTGTGAGGAATAGTTTTGATGTATACCCAGAAGTGGTATGGCTGAGTCTTGAGGAAGAGCTATTCCAAGTTTTCTAAGGTATTGCCAGACTGATTTCCACAGTGGTTTGTAAAAAAAAAAAAAAAAAATTAATTAAATTGCATTGGGTGCCGTTTGTAGAAATAATTAAATTATTTACCAGTATTTATATTATATTTAATTGGTTTGGTGGCTAATCCTTAACCATCCGTTATAAATGAACACACAGAGACACCACATGGATTTTAACAGCCTTGGCCTGAATTGTGCAATCTTGGCCCATCTAAGCTAACTCTTAATTCTACTACCCAATTATGACCCCATATATACATACGTTCCCTTGGACTGCCATTCTCCACAATATGCTGATATTTCTGGCCATGTGGAATGAGGTTCTTCTCTCTAACCTATGGTGTGTGCCTCTTCCTGCTCCTGGCTGGAATGCTTTAATCCTCTGTCTAAAGCACAGGCTTCCTGTTCTAATCTCAGGAAGTCCCACCTTTCTCTGTCTTTGCCCAATCCCAGGCCTCAGCATTTTACTTAACCAATCAGAATCAATATAAGTTACAGACAGCAAACAGGACCAATTAATTAACATTTAGAATGCTTAACACTACCCGAACAATTCCCTCCTTTTGTCTAAAAAAAAAAAAAGACTAAATGTTTTAACTCATATAGTAAAAACAATAAGAAGAAATATGAAACAATCAAGAACATATATAAAAGTTATGCACATAATGCTTAGCCTATTTGTATCAGGCAATCTTGAAGAAACAAATTATCTATCTTGGTGTGTCTAAAGTTCTGAACCTAAAAAATTTCTATCATATCCTATATTTATAAACCTAAAGATTTTATTTAGACTTGAAAATATTCTTAAATCCTAAACAACTCAAGTTCAATTGAAATTTTATAACTATTATGCCTTCAACCCCATCAAAGACATAAGAAGGGATAAAGTTATTAGTTGAGTGAGTAGGAAGCATAGGATAGCAGCTTCCAAAAAGAAATATGACAGTTTGTTGCTAGACAGTCCCAAATATCTCTTGATATCATTGGAGCATTATCTTCAGCCTTCTGGCCAAGCATTTTTCAGACTAAATTGTGCAGCAGGAAATAAGGATTTTCCCATTCTGTCTCTGCAGAATCAGGACATCAACTTTCCTGCATTTAAGCTCTGGTCCATCTTTGGACTGTATATAGTCTGTTGAGAGAGCAGGGGCATTTTTGCCTAATAGGAATCATCTCCTGATGGGAGATTTCTTTTTGAGGACTTATCTCCTGATGGGAGATTTCTTTTTGATGCTCATTGTCTTCTTCCAAGTCAAATGGGAGCTGTCAGGAGGTGACTATCTTAAGTCAAACAATTCTTAAAATAATAAATCTTCTTTAAATTCCATTTTCTGTATGCCTCTGAGGGTTTTGAAGACATCTACTATTTATTTATAAATTTATTTATCATCTATCTATCTTTGAACAAGCAAACTGTATATTTTAACCATTTACTATCTGTTTAACCTATTAAGCCTATTTTGGGATAAATTAAGACTAGTATTTGACATGACCAGAAGCTCAACTGGCTAGTCAACTCGTATTATCCAGACTCCTAAATAGATTGCAATAGCAACCCATAAAAGGATCGGAAGTAAACCTGTACTTTTAAATGATTTGTATAGGCACAATACCTTATATAAGTTGAAATATACATATTAGGTGTCAAAATATAAAATTCTATACCAATGAATCAAAATTTAACCTTATTTTTGTATCAATATACAAAACTGTATACTAATGTATCAAAAGTTAACCTTATTTTAAGAATAATAATAGCTTTAACTTTCAGAGCAGATTCAATAATCTATCCTTATATCTTATCATTTCTATATTATATATTACATATATTCCACCTCTTTTTCTTTTCAAGTCTTTCCCCCCTAAATAAGAGAGAAAGAAGGATAGAGAAAAGAAAAAGAGATCTCTGAGTCTAACTTTCTATACCTTGCTTAACAGGACCATATAACAATTTGTAACCATTACTCCTAAACAACATTTATAACACATCAAATGACCAAAGAATGATCCACCCCGCTTTTTGGGAATGGGATGTCGTCGCTCTCTTAAAACTGCTTCCTGCTGAATTGGGTCACAGAAAACCTGTTTGGGGGCCCAAAAATGGAAAAACAGTTAAGCAATTTAGTAGTAACATTGGTTGTCCAGTCTCTATATGCTCAACAATTTGAATGTCCTGAGCAGTTTGTTGTCTGAAGCTGGGCTTTGGGTAAGAAAGTTCAGGGCTTTGTTGAAGTCCTGTTTGGAACAGTCTTTGAGCCTGGGACATCTCAGCAAGCTGTTTGAAGTTGTTTTGGATGCAGATTTCTGAGAAAACAACTATTGAGGCAGTGTATTAGGCTGGATCATTTGGGCTACTCTTCTTGTCTTCTTTAGACTCTGGTCCCGTTGTTCTGAAAATATATAATTTCTCACAAGTAAAATATAGTTCTGCACTTACCAAAATGCCTTGGATGTGCAGGATGCACAAATCAACTAAGGAATATTTTCTGTTCTTTGAACAGCAGAAAGACATTTGTAAGTTTCCATTCATGCCATATGAAAACATGGCATGTAATAGTATTACATATATATGCTATATATAATCTATTTTAAATTGAAAATACAGCATAAGACTGTTGGGAGTTTAAGTATTCTCTTCTACAGTTGACATAAATGTATTAATTGATTAAAATAGGTTTATTCTGTGTTGTTCTGGCTTTTTGTAGATTAGGTTGTCCTCAAACACAAAAGGAACCAATCTGTCTCTGTCTCCCATGTTTTGGGAGCAAAGTTTTACACATATATTTTTTCTTTCCTTTTCTCCTTTCTTTAGAGATTTAATTTCTGTGTGGATATATCTATCCTTATTGAGACAAGGTTTCTCTTTGTAGCTTGGGCTGTCTTTATTTCCTCTGTAGAACTCTGTATATTAGATTGGCCTCAAACAATTGAGGAACCTGTTTTTGCCTTGTCTCCCAAGTTTTGAGATCAAGGTATGAATTTAAATAATTTAATTACTTTTATTAAACAATAACATTAATTAAACCATTTTGTATTAGTTTGAGTTCCAATTCTCCCATAGAAACCCTATTCTTAAGGAGAATGGTGTAAAATAGCATGATATGCTATCTTATGTTAGCTTTGCTTAACTGTTGGCTCTGGGAGGCACACAGTTTGCATGTTCTTCCCAAGCCTAACTCTGGGTTCTTACATTGGTTAACAGATTATATCTCTTTCTCTCTCTCTGTTTTTTTTTCCCCAGAGACAGGATTTCTCTGAATATCCTTGTCCTGGACTCACTTTATACACCAGGGTAGCCTTGAACTCACAGAGAATAGCCTGCCTCTGTCTCCAAAGTTGTAAGATTAAAGGCATGCACCACCACACCCAGAGATTAACATATCTCTTTTGGGGCAAAATGTCTCTTGAAACCAGCTTTCCAGTGGGAGCCCCACACCTAAGGAGATTGGCTTGTGACCCCTTTCTCTTTACACAAGTTTAAGATTATGTGTATTTATTCATTAGATCAGCAAGGAAATTATTAAACTTAACATCAAGGAAAAAAATGTGTCATTTTTTAATTCTAGGCAGTCTTTAGTAAGTAGACTTATCTTATCAGCAGGGTTCCCACCCTGCCTTCATTGTTTAAAGGAGGCTGGTCTAGAATCCAGAGATCTGCCTTTTTCTTCCTCTAGTATGATGGGATTAAGGGATTCAGGGGGAATGTTCTAGTACCACCCTGATAAAATATTTCACTTAAATCCCAGATTAACTCTGTAACCTTGAGAGTAACTTTGAACTGTAGTGACAATTCGAAATATGCTCAAAATCTTCAAAAATCTCGTATGTTTTAGCAATGCCAAACCAGAAAAATATCCTTTCTACCTCACCATATAGGAAAATCAAAGACATCTAAACAAAAATCAAGCAAAGAAACAACATTCCAAGAGCCTTGGCATGTCTAACCATGCCATCCCATGCTGCAATTAAAGCTTTGTTCATTATTCCTTAGAGTTTAGTTTTGGCTGCATTTCACTGTTCGGCCAATACCAGAAACTCCTGACAGGCACCTAGTAGCCAGGGAGCACTTAGCTCCAGCTGCTATCAATTTTGTATTATCTATCAGGAAGGACCTAGCTCCTTCCTCCAGTATCATTGTTGGCAAATTAGCATTCCATCTATAAATTCATTCCATTAAGACTATCCTAGTCCGAAATTTCTCAAAAAAGATACATAGAACCACAATTGTCAGGGCAAAAATCATTTGCATGCTAAGAGCAACAAACTCAATTGTAATACAAACATATTGAGGCATTATGAATTCCTCCATCTTTAATCTAGGCAATTAATTTTGCTCTCAAGTTCTGTTTAGAAGTCTGCCAGGTTTTTAGTATGTAAGGAGAGCTAAGTTTTAGCTCTCCATCTTTGCTGCAAGGCAACAGCTTTTGTTAAGGTAGCTGTACCTTTGAAATGTATTTGAGTTTGGCTCCCCACTCTTAGCTAAGAAACCGGCTTTCACCGGGGCCTTCTCACACTGTAAGCATGAATTCCAATTGCCCCACATTGGGTGCCATATGTAAAAAAAAAAATAATTAATTAAATTACATTGCATTGGGTGCCATTTGTAGAAATAATTAAATTATTTACCAGTATTTATATTATATTTAATTGGTTTGGTGGCTAATCCTTAACCATCCATTATAGATGAACACACAAAGACACCACATGGATTTTAACAGCCTTGGCCTGAATTGTGCAATCTTGGCCCATCTAAGTTAACTCTTCATTCTACTACCCAGTTATGACCCCATATATACATACGTCCCCTTGGACTGCCATTCTCCACAATATGTCGATATTTCTGGCCATGTGGAATGAGGTTCTTCTCTCTAACCCATGGTGTGTGCCTCTTCCTGTTCCTGGCTGGAATGCTTTAATCCTCTGTCTAAAGCACAGGCTTCCTGTTCTAATCTCAGGAAGTCCCATCTTTCTCTGTCTTTGCCCAATCTCAGGCCTCGGCATTTTATTTAACCAATCAGAATCAATATAAGTTACAGACAGCAAACAGGACTAATTAATTAACATTTAGAATGCTTAACACTACCTCACCAGTGGTTATACAAGTTTGCACTCCCACCAGCAATGGAGGAGTGTTCCCCTTTCTCCACAAACTTGCCAAAATGTGCTGTCATTTGTGTGATCTAACCCAGACCCAGAGAGATGCACATGGCATCTATTCACTTATAACTGGATTTTAGCCATATAGTACAGAATAACTATCCTACAACCAACAGATAGAAAGGAACAGGAACATAGTTAAAACAACATAAATTAAAGAATTTCCCAGTATTTAACATTTGTTACCAGTTAGTGGGAAATTTTGCCCTGGTTGAACTGCCATGTAGGCCCCTAGTGCACTCATTCTGAGTGAGGTAATCTAGAACCATAAAGACACACATGGTAGGTTATCATTTCTAAGTGGATATTAGCCATAAATACAGGATATCCATAATAGAGTCCACAAACCTAAAGAAGCTAAGTAACAAGGAAGGCAAAAGGGAGGATGTTTGAATCTCATTCACAAGGGGAAATAAAATAGACATCAGAACGATGGAGGTAGAGAACTGGATGAGAGAGGGGGTGATGAGGAGAATGACATGATTTTTATTTTTCAGACTATTCTGTGGATTTACTTGTTTATTAAAACCTTCCCTGCCTTGGATGAAGCCAATTTGATCATGGTGGATAACTTTTGATGTAGTCTTGGACTCTATTTTTAAATACATTATTAATAATTTTCACATCTATTTTCTTAAGGGATACTGTAACCGATCTTTTAAATTATTATTTAACACTTATTTATTTATTACTAAATTCACTTATAACAAACACCAACAATTTCTTAACTATTAATCCTATAAATTCCTACAACCCCTTTAACCTATCCACTAAACCTATTGATAATTATAACAACTACTTTCATAACCTTTTAGAATGATACAGTCTCTGGGGCAGGTCCTCAGTCGTCAGGAATACAGTCTTTGTTGTAGATTCTTTAATACACTTAGCAGTCCTTTTTCTGGATCTCTCAGATGCAGGTTCGTCAGGGTAGTTGGTTATTGCAGTCTCACCTTAAATAAGGCTTCATGCTTTCTTCTCTGTGGGAGACCCCAGCCGTCTGCAGGCCAACTTACTTCTTTTGAATCAGGAACTCAGCTGCTCTGCCTCAGTCCTTAAAGCCAGGCACCGTTTCCTTTAGGCCACTGTTTGGACAGATCAAACCCCTCTAGGCAAAAGCTGAGCCACAGGGTCCAGTCCTTGGCCTTTTGGTGTCTTGCTCAGGCTTTCTTTGCTCACCGGCTTCTTTCTGCTTCAGGGAGAGAGCTGGCCATCAATGGCCAGCGTTTTTTCAGCAGGACTCTTGGAGATCTCTAGCATCAGGGGCCTCTTCTTCTTCTGGGCTCCATGCACTGTCCTTAAATAGGAGGAACTCTGTTTCATATTAATTTGGGCTCTGCCCACTTAGCAGCTGAAAACAATGTCAGGTCAGATACTTTGTTTCTTCAAGTCTATTGAGTCTTTCCTGTTTTTCCTGACTTCAACCTTGTTTTTCAGTCTATTAAGTCTTTCCTGTTTTTGCTGACTTCATGCTGATAATGCTCTTCAGGCCCCGAATTAAGAGACAGTATCAGAAACTCTTATATATTTTCTAAATCTAATTTATCTAACCCTTACAGGATACTGGTATGTAATTCTTTTTTTGCTGTTGGGTATTCCTGTAATTTGAGTATTAGGGTAATAGTGACCCTATAAACAGAATTTGGAAACATTCCTCATTTCTATTGTGTTATTTTAGGTATTTATTCCTTTTTTATAGATCTGGTAGAATTCTGCACTGAATCTACCTGTCCATATGCTTTTTGGTTGGGAAATTTTTGATTACTACTTCTGTATCACTATGAGCTTCAGGTCTGTTTATCATCTTGATGTAATATAGAATTTTAATGTACAACATTATTTTTTTGAATTTCCTTGCTGTTTGTTGTAATGCCCCACTTTTCATCTTTTATGCTATTATTTTGAATATACTTTCTATGTCTTTTGTGGAACTTGTCTAAGGGCTTATCTGTTTTTCATTGGATTTACGACCCATTTTGTTAGATGTAATTCATACCTGACACTGCTAAATTGGCTAAGAACATAAGACTAGACAGGTCATGGGCCTAAAGAAATATCTAATACTGCAAAAACTTTATACCAAATGAGCATTCAAACAACTCCTAATGATATATCTCTTAATCCTTATCAGAGATTCTTCTTCTTGTAGTATACTGGAATTAACCAAGACTCACAACAGAAAAATGTGCAGACAGTGAGAAACTTTGGAGTATTCAGTCTTAAACAAGATGATTTCATTAAACCATTTGCCTCAAGGCTTAGGGATATATCAAGAAGAATAGGTAGAAAGGAGGAAAAAGTGATGGATGACTCCAGGAAACATTGTCTTTCAGACATGAGAAGACGGATGCAAATATAAACTCACAGAGACTGTGGGATCATGTACAAACCTGTACAGGTTCATGCAAAATGGAATCCTAGCACAGGGAAGAGGAAGTGGACACAGAGTATTCCCTAACCAAAGAAACGATTTACAGTTGATACCTTCTGTCAAATTGAAAATCAGTTTTCTTTAATTAAATCTCATTGTGTATGTCAACCACACTTTAGGACAGGCCCCATGACTAGGAGTAGGTTAGCAACACAAAATAACTGCATGTTTTGCTTTCCTTTATTGTTTTTGTGTGTGTGTGCTTTTGGTGTCACATTTATTGTCTTTGCTTATTTATTCTGGTTTCAATTTCTTATTTTTTAAGAGAACGAAAGGACATGGAGTTGGAGAGGTGGGAAGGTTCTGAGAAGAGATAGGTAAGGGAAAAACAAGATCAAAATATATTACATAAAAGTTAAATTTAAAAAGAAGAATATTTTATGAGGTCCCATTTACCATGGTTTGGCCTTAATTAATAAGAAAATGGAATCCTATTACAAAAATACTTTCCTACACACTATCTTGAAGGGTATCAATTGTTTTCACTTTTAAGAGTTTTAGTGTTTCAGGTCTTTGATCTATTTTTTGCAGGGTGATAGACAAAGTTCTAATATCATTTTTTCCGTGTTTGTATATCCAGTATATCGAGAACCATGTGTTCTTTTTGTTCTAGATCTCTTTGCGTATCTTGTTGGGGTAGTGTTAAGCATTCTAAATGTTAATTAATTGGTCTTGTTTGCTGTCTGTTACTTACATTGACTCTGATTGGTTAAATAAAATGCCAAGGCCTGAGATTGGGCAAAGACAGAGAAAGGTGTGACTTCCTGGGATTAGAACAGGAAGCCTGAACTTTAGACAGAGGATTAAAGCATTCTAGCCAGGAGCAAGAGGAAGAAGGAGGCACACGCCATGGGTTAGAAAAAGAACCTCATTCCACATGGCCAGAAACATCAGCATATCATGGAGAATGGCAGTCCAAGGGGACATATGTATATATGGGGTCATATTTGGGTAATAGAATTAAGAGCTAGCTTAGATGGGCTAGGATTGCTCAATTCAGGTCAAGGCTTCTTAAAATCTACATGGTGTCTGTGTGTTCATTTATAATGGATGGTTAAGGATTAGCTACCAAACTAATTAATAATAATATAAATACTGGATAAATAGTTTAATTAGCCATATTTCTTTTTACATATGGTGTCCAACGATGGCAATTAGAATCCATGCTTACAATGTGAGAAGGCCCAGGTGAAAGCCGGATTCCTAGCCAAAGAGTGGGGAAGCAAAGCAAACCCAAATGCATTTCAAAGGTGCGGCTAATTTAACAAAAGCTGTTGCCTTGCAGCAAAGGCCAAGATCTATGGCTTAGCTCTCCTTATGTACTAAAAAAAATGACAGCCTTCTAAACAGAGCTTGAGAGCAAAATTAATAGGCTAGATTACAAATGGAGGAATTCATAATGCCTCAATACTTTTGGATTCCAATTGAGTTTGTTCCTTTTAGCGTGCAAATGATTTTTACCCTGACAATTGTGGTTCTATGTATCTTTTTTGAGAAAGTTTGGAGTAGGATAGTATTAAAGGAAAGAATTTACAGATGGAATGCTAAAATGGCAATAATGATAATGAAGGAAAGAGGGAGGCCTTTCCTGATAAATAAGACAACATTGATGGCAGCTGGAGCTAAGAGCTCCCTGGCTATGAGGTACTTCTCAGGGCTATCTGGTAATGGTCGACCAATGAAATACAGTTGCAACTAGATTTCAAGGAATAATGAATAAAGTTTTAATTGCAGCCTGGGATGGCATGGTTAGACATGCCAAGGCTTTTGGAATGCTGTTTCTTTGCTTGATTTTTGTTTAGATGTCTTTGATTTTCCTGTATATATTGGGAGATAGAAAGGATATTTTTCTGGTTTGGCATTACTAAAACATAAGAGATTTTTGAAGAATTTGGGCAGATTTTGAATTGTCACTACAGTTCAAAGTTGCGCTCAAGGTTACAGAGATACAAAATCTGGATTTAAGTGAAATATTTGAGCAGGGTGGTACTGGAACACACCCTTAATCCCTTAATCCCATCACACTAGAGGAAGAAACAGGCAAATCTCTGGACTATAAACCAGCCTGGTTTAAACAATGAAGGCAGGGTGGGAACCCTGCTGAGGAGATAAAGCTGCTTACTAAAGACAGTCTAGAATTTAAAAATGACACATTTTTTCTTGATGTTAAGTTTAATACTGTCCTTACTGATCTAATGGATAAATACACATAATCTTAAATGTACATAAAGAGAAAAGGGTCACAAGCCAGTCTCCTTAGTTTTAGGGCTCTCACTGGAGAACTGGTTTCAAGAGGCATTTTGCCCCTAAAAGAGATATGTTAATCTCTGGGTGTGGTGGTGCACACCTTTAATCCCAACACTTGGGAAACAAAGATAGGTGGATCCCTGACCTTCACCAAGGTCAGCCTGGTCTACAAAGCTACAAAGTGAATCCAGGACAAGGACAGAGAGGAAAAAAGAGAGAGAGAAAGAGATATATTCTGATAATCAATGTAAGGACCCAGAGTTAGGCTAGGAAAGAACATGCAAACAGCATGCCTCCCATAGCCAGCAGTTAAGAAAAGCTAACATAAAATAGTACATCATGCTGTTTTACACCAATCTCCTTAATAATGGGGTTTCCATGGGAGAATTGGAACTCAAACTAATACAAAATGGTTTAATTAATGCTATTGTTTACTAAGGATAATTCAATTATTTAAATTATACCTTGATGTCAAAACTTGGGAGACAAGGGCAAAACAGGCTCCTTGTGTATTGGAGGCCAATCTAACCTACAGGACTCTACAGAGTAAATCAAGACAGCCCAAGCTACAAAGAGAAACCCTGTCTCAATAAGGATAGATATATCCACTTAGAAATTAAATCTCAAAAAAAAAGGAGAAAAGGAAAGAAAAAATATGTAAATGCATATCTTTGTTCTCAAAACATGGGAGAAAAAGACAGAGACATATTGGTTCCTTTTGAGTTTGAGGCCAACCTAATCTACAAAAAGCCAGAAAAAGGCAGACTAAGCCTGTTTTAATCAATTAATAAATGTATGTCAGCTCTAGAGGACAATATTAAAACTCCATACAGTCTTATGCTGTGTTTTCTAATTTAAAATAGATTATATATAGCATATATATATAATACTGTTATATGCCATGTTTTATATGGCATAAATGGAGACTTGCAAATGTCTTTCTGCTGTTCAAAGAACAGAAAATATTCCTTAATTGATTTGTGCATCCCGCACATCCAAGACATTTTGGTGATTGCAGAACTATGTTACTTGTGAAAAATTATATATTTTCAGAACAACGGGACCTGAGTCCAAAGAAGACAAGACAAGTAACCCAAATGATCCAGCCACATAGACTGCCTCAATAGCTGTTTCCTCCAAAATATTCATCCAGAACAACTTCAAACAACTTTTGAGATGGCCCAGCGTCAAGGACTGAGCTTCCCTACCAAAGTCCAGCTTTGAACTACAAACTGCTCAGAACATTCAAATTGCTGAGCACATAGAGACTGGACAACAAATGTTACAATTTACTTGCTTAACCATTTTTTTTTTCATTTTATTTGGGCCTCTAAACAGATTTTCTGCAACCTATTTCAGCAGGAAGAAGTTTTAAGAGAGCAAGGTCCCATTCCCAAAAAGTGGGGTTGATGATAGATGTTGCTTAGGGGTAATGGTTACAAATTGTTATATTGTCTTCTTAAGCAAGGTATAGAAAGTTAGACTTGGAGACCTCTTTTTCCTTTCTCTATCCTTCTTTCTCTCATATATAGGGGGAAAAGAGTTGAAAAGAAAAAGAGGGGGGAATATATGTATATAATATAGAAATGATAAGATATAAGGATAGATTATTGAATCTGCTCTGAAACTCAAAACTATTGTTTTTCTTTAAATAAGGTTTTCTTTTGATACATTGGTACAGAATTTTGTATATTGATACAGAAATAAGATTAAGTTTGATTCATTAGTATAGAATTTTATATTTTGACATATAATATGTATATTTCAACTTTTATATAACATATTGTGAATACTTCCAATCCTTTTATGGGTTGCTATTGCAATCTATTTATGAGTCTGGATAATACAAATTGACTGGCCAGTCAAGCTTCTGGTCATGTCAAATACTAGTCTTAATTTATCAGAAAATGGGCTTATGAGGTTAAACAGATAGTAAATGGTTAAAAATATAGTTTTTTTTTGTTCATAGATAAATGATAGATTTATAAATAGATAGATAGATGTCTTCAAACCCCTCAGAGGCATACAGAAAATGGCATTTAAAGATGTTGTTATTATTTTAAGAATTGTTTGACTTAAGACAGTCAGTTCCTGACAGCTCCCATTTGACTTGAAAGAAGATAATGAACATCAAAAAAAGAAATCTCCCATCAGGAGATAATTCCTCTTGGACAAAAATGTACCTGCTCTCAACAGACTATATACAGTCCAAAGATGAACCAGAGCTTAAGTGAAGGTAAGTCGATGTCCTGATTCTGCAGAGACAAATGGGACAATCCTTATTTCCTGTTGCACAATTTAGTCTGTGAAAAATGCTTGGCCAGAAGGCTGAAGATAATGTTCCAACAACAATGAGAGATATTTGGGACTGCTTAGGCAACAAACTGTCATATTTCTTTTTGGAAGCTACTCTCCTATGCATTCTACTCATTCAACTTTACCCCTTCTTATATCTTTGATGGGGTTGAAGGCATAATAGTTATAAAATTTCAATTGAACTTGAGTTGCTTAGGATTTAAAAGGATATTTTCAAGTCTAAATAAAGCCTTTAGGTTTATAAATATAGGATATGATAGAAATTATTTAGGTTCAGAACTTTAGACACAGCAAGACAGATAGATGATTTTTTTTCTTCTTCAATATTGCCTGATACAAATAGGGTAAACATTATGTGTATAACTTTTATATATGGTTTTCTTGATTGTTTCGTATTTGTTCTTATTGTTTTTACTATATGAGTTAAAAAATTTAGCCTTTTTTTTTTGACAAAAGGAAGGAATTGTTGGGGTAGTGTTAAGCATTCTAAGTGTAAATTAATTGATCTTGTTTTCTGTCTATTACTTACATTGACTCTGATTGGTTAAATAAAATGCTGAAACCTGAGATGAGGCAAAGACAGAGAAAGGTGTGACTTCCTGGGATTAGAACAGGAAGCCTGCACTTTAGACAGAGGATTAAAGCATTCCAGCCAGGAGCAAGAGGAAGAAGGAGGCACACACCATGGGTTAGAAAAAGAACCTCATTCCACATGGCCAGAAACATCAGCATATCATGGAGAATGGCAATCCAAGGGGACATATGTATATATTGTGTCATATTTGGGTAGTAGAATTAAGAGCTAGTTTAGATGGGCTAGGATTGCTCAATTCAGGCTAAGGCTTCTTAAAATCCACATGGTGTCTGTGTGCTCATTTATAATGTCTGGATGAGAATTAACTGACACCAAACCAATTAATACTAATATAAATACTGGTTAAACAATTTAACTATTTCTACAAATGACACCCAACATAATTTAATTTTTTCAGTAGTATCTGGAGTCTTTTAGGGTTCCATAAGGAATTTAGGATTTTATTTTTTGAGTTGTTCGCTTGTTTGTTTGTTTTATTTCTGTGAAAAATGTTGTGGTGCTTTGAATGAAAATGGCCAAGGCAACTCCTACAAATGAAAGCATTTAATTGGAGGTTTGTTTGCAATTTCAGAGGATTAGTCCATTGTCATTGTGTGGAGAGGATGGTGAGAGTATGGCAGTGCATATGATGTTCAAGTAGTGGCTAAGAGCTACATCTCCTTTTGTAGGCATGAAGGGGTTGATGAAAATGGTCATATATTTCAATGTTTACTAGCCAGAGAGTGGAAATATTTGAGGCTTAGAAGGATTAAGAGGTATGGCCTTGTTGGAAGAAGTGTGTAACTGAGGGGCATGGAGTTTGAAATTTCAAATATCCATTCCAAGACCAGTGTTTCTCTCTTTCCTTTCTCTAACTGTGTATCAGGACAGAGCTTTCTGCTGCTGCTCTGGTTTCACACATGATAACATACTTAGCCCTCTGAAACTGTAAATATGCTTCCAATTACATGCTTTCTTTCATAAGAGATCCCTTGGTTATGGTGGGTTTTTTTTTTTCTTTCACAACAATAGAATGGTGACTAAGACAAATGTTTGGTCTTACTTTGATTCAGTATTTCCTCCATTTTGTAATGCTAATATATATTCTATGTCATTGTATATTGGAAATATGTGACTTGCATTTTACATATGATTTTACACGAGGTTACAGTTAACAGATTGCTTGGAGACTTTGAAATTTAGACTTTTGAACAATGTAGAGAATCTAATAGACTATGACTACTTTTAAAGTTGGGATAGATGGATTTTACATTATAATGTAGTTACAAGCCTATGGGTGTCGGGAAGTGAAATGTAATAGTTTAAATAAAAATGATACCCTTAGACTTGTATGTTTGAAAGGTTGGTATTCAGGATGTGGAACTGTTTGAAGATTAGAAGGATTAGGGGATTTGGCCTTGTTGGAGCATGTATGTCATTTGGAGGTTTTAAATGCTCATGCTACCAGGCCTAGTCCCCCCCCCCACTCATGCCTACAAATCTAGATGTAGCTCTTAGCCACTACTTGAACATCATATGCACTGCCATACTCTCAGCATCCTCTCCACATAATGACAATGGACTAATCCTCTGAAATTGCAAACAAACCTCCAATTAAATGCTTTCATTTGTAGGAGTTGCCTTGGTCATGGTATCTCCTGGAGATAATAAATTAGTGACTAAGACAAATGTGGGGAATTTTATTGTGGTTGCATGGGATCTATAAATTACTTTTGGTTGAATGGTCATTTTAACATAGTTGGGTTCTATAATACATGACATTTTAGGTCTTTACATTTTTTTTTTAGTGTGTTCCTTACAGACTATTACAGAAAGCCACAGCTGGTCAAAATAAAGAGAAAAACTGACTGTGGGATACCCAGCCCCAATTGATATACAACACAACCTGTATATTTAAGGATCAGAGAACTTTATGGGTGAGGGTATGGAAAAATTATAAATGCCAGAAGACCAGGACCAGTTTCCTGTTTTGAGATAGCATTTTTATATATGAGAGGGAATCTACACAAGGAAATCTCAACAATATGGTTGCCAGAGTTACATGTAAGAAATGACATCCATTTGGGATACCAATTTAGAGGGGATATATAGAGTTTCACCTCTTGAAAAGGAACACAGAAAATAATTGATAGTTTCTTGGAAAATAACCAATTTTCTCCAGGCAGGAACCTCCTGATAGGCTATCCACTCACCAGAAGTCAACTATAAACACCTATGAGTAACAATAAATGATCTCAGAAGATAACATCTATAGTCATGTATGTCAGTAATTATAATTGAAGAATAAGAAGTTATAAATTTAAGGAGTGGGGAGGTCTCAATGGGAATTGGAATGAGGAGAGGAGGGAGAATGATATAAATACAGTTTTATATATGAACTACTAAAAAAAAAATCCAGTAGACATCACAATAAGCAAGAATCTTTAAAAAGGTTGTGAATGTAGAGAAACAAGTGTGTACTACTTCAGATATATTGATATTAAATGGATGTTAAATATCAATGTATTAGTTTCTATTCTATTCTATATTTCTATATATTCTAAATAGTCTAGAAAAACCCAAAGATGTTTCTAGACTGATAAATCCTAAATTATGACTTCTGAAAATGTTTAAAGGAGAAATACAATTCTATATAACCTTGATACAGAAAGAAAAGAAAACTTATGAAAACATTGAAATTCATTTCATTATCTCAGACATGAATGCTGAAAAGACATTATAACAAACAAACAATTGCTTATATACAAGTTTCCTGAGGCATATAGACAATATTTGTTTGGCGAAGTATTAGGAAATAAAGAGACATGTCCAAATATGTGTGTGTCTTTTTTTTTAAGTCTAAGAGTTTTAACACAGGAGCATTAATTAACACATCACAAATTATTAAATGCAAACCATCCCTTGAAGCACAATTTCTGCTGTCATATCTCATGTTCTTCCAGAGCTGGAGTCACACATACAGACTAAACTTTTTTTTTTTTTTTTTTTTTTTTGAGACAGGGTTTCTCTGTGTAGCTCTGGCTGTCCTGGACTCGCTTTGTAGACCAGGCTGGTCTCGAACTCACAGAGATCCGCCTGCCTCTGCCTCCCGAGTGCTGGGATTAAAGGCGTGCGCCACCACCGCCCGGCTTAAACTTTTTTTTTTATTGTGTTGATCACTCTTGACTCCTAATCTGGCTCTATTTTATCGAGTAGGTCAGATAGAATTATTAAAATACACTTGTGGTCTTGTTTGTTTACAGAAGGGATAACATGATTCAGATTTTTATCCACGTGTGTGTTATACCCTTGCGTTATTGAGGTTTTTGTTTGTTTGTTTGTTGTTTCCTTTTAACCCTGAGTTAGGGTTAAGGTTAGAGGGTTGAGGTTAGAATGACTCATAGCTACAACAAGAATATCTCAGTACTATAAAGTGTCATTTCAGAAATATCACATGACTGATCATCATCTTTACTTTTAATTGTTAAATATTGTTTTACTGGATTTGAAATTACTTGCAAATTGATTTCATTTCACCATCATGGGCATACATCATGACTCCTATCATTGAGCACCATTTCTTGTACTGTAGTCAGGTCCATGCTTTGACTTCACTAAAGTTTACAGCAATTTCTACTTTTATCTGGCATTTTTGTATCATATACTGAAATTTTAAAATTCTGTTGTGTGACTTTCTATTAATTCTTCCATTCTACAATATCACATATTCCTATAAAAATATTAGTTGTAATGATAAATTATTATTTTTACCATTTATTTGTTAATTTGTTACATATCTATCACAGTCCCTTCCCTCCTCCCCTCCCAGTCTCACCCTTTAATACTCTACCCCCATCCCTCCTAACCTTCCCTTCCAGTGAGGGGGGTCCCACATATCAGCCCCTGTCAGTTCATCAATAATATGAGGGCTAGGAGCTTGCTCTGGTGCCCTACATGGCAGGATGAAGTGTCCCACTAACAGATAACAATGTCCATGACTGATACTGCCACACAACTTGCTAAGGGATCTGAATGAAGATCAAACTGCCTATAATCTATATTTGTATAGGGGGTCTAGGTATAGTCTAAGCTTTTTTCTTTTTCTTTTTTTTTTTTTTTTTTTTGGTTAGTGTTTCAGTCTCTGTGAGCCTTTATTGTCCTAGATTGGTTGGTTTTGTTGATCCTCATGTGTTGTTCTTATTCTTGTCCTTTCTGGGTCTCTCTCTATTCCTACTCCCTCTTCCTTCTCCTTCTTCCTCCTCCCTCTGTATAAGGCTCCCAAAACTCTACATAATGCTTGACTTTGTGTCTCAGCATCTGTTTTGATCTGCCTCTGGGTGGAATTCTCATAGGATAATTATGCCAGGTTCCTTTTCCTTTGGGTCTGTGGCTTGTAGGATAGATATTCTGTAATTTATGGCTAAAATCCATTTATGTGAATACATGGCATGTGTATCTTTCTGGGTCTGGGTTAGCTCACTCAGGATGAGCTTTTCTAGTTCTGTCCATTGGAAATCATGAAATTTGCAAATGATAAATTACTTTAACTGAGTTAAAATTCTGTTTCCATCAGTTGTGGGGTGAAGTTTCTCAGAGTACAGTTATGCTAGGATCCTGTCTGCAAGTGTAGCAGAATATCGTTAATAGTGTCCAAGGTTGGCTCTCTCTCACAGAATGGGTCCCAAAGTGGACCAGTCATTGGTTGACCATTCCCCAATTTCTGCTCCATCTTTATCCCTGTTCCTCTTACAGGCCGGGCAAAATTTGATTCAAAGGTTTTGTAAGTGGTTTGTATTTAAGGAGGGAGGGAGGGACGGACGGAGAGAGAGAGAGAGAGAGAGAGAGAGAGAGAGAGAGAGAGAGAGAGTGTCTGCATACAGTTTACCCCATTTTCTGGAGTGGCCTGTGGTTGAGCATGAAGTACATGATTGAATTGTGTAGCTGGGATACCACAATGGGTAAGATAAGGAAGATTAGGAGAGGATAGTCTGTGGGATCCACAGGAGATATGTTCATGGAGAAAGTGAGGATACAGCAGGTGATATGTTGCAGTTGCAGTACTATGCATGAGACTCAAGTATTTATTTTTAATAACCATATTTTTTCAGAGCTTCTTGGACTTGTGAGGTATCAATCGCACAATCTCATTTATTGCTCATTACTTTTGTCTGTTATCCATAGAACCTTCTAGCTTTCCATTGTGCTATTATAATAATATAACTTTACCCTGGGACCATCTGGACCATTTCCCTTATAACATCTCTTTCAACATCTGCTAGCTCAGAGGTGGTTGTGAGCATGCTCAGAGGTTAAAATAGATAGAAATTCTATAGCCAAGTGCTGTAAAGCTTATTTATTTGGAAATTGTATGATCAATTTGCTATGGGATTTTGGTTAAAACAGTGTGTTTTAGCTAGTACTAGTCACACATTGGCTTTTAAATATACTTTTCACATCCACTATTGCCATACCATTTACTACCTTGGTGCTGGTAAACATCTGCTCAGAACAATCATTCCATTCAAACTTGATTCTTCTAATAAGTGCTTTTATTAGAGAGCATTCATCACCAGACTATAAATGACAGCTATTATGAAGTGCCTGGCAATCATGAAGTCTCTAAGAATTTAATAGAAAATGCTGACTTCTTCAAAAACAATCTGGATTCATGAATTGTTACCTTTTGAGTCGGGGTTCCATTCTTCAGAGCCAAGTGCACCTATAATCAGGAAAAGAATTAATTTTAGAAATGGACCCTCCTCTATTGCTGGTAGGAGTACAAACTTGTGCAACTACTATGGAAATCAGTCTAGCAATATGTTAGAAAACTTGAAATAGCTCTACATCAAGACCCAGTCACACTACTCCCAGGTATAAATCCAAAAGATTCTTCAACAAATCACAAGGGCATTGGCTCAACAATGTTTGTAGAAGCTTTATTTGTAACAGCTAGAAACTGGAAACAGCCCAGATACCCTTTAATCAAAGAGTGAATAAAATCTGTGGCACATTTACAGAATGGACTATGGAAATCAGTATAATACTACTTAAAAGGTAACTACTCAGCTATCACAAACAAGGAAATCATCCAATTTGTAACCAAGTGGATTGAATTAGAAAGGCTCATCCCGAGTGAGTTTACCCAGAACCAGATAGATACACATGACATGTATTCACTTATAACTGGATGCTAGTCATATAGAACAGTATAACTATCCTACAGCCCACAGACCCAAATAAACAGGAACCTAATATAACTATCCCACAAGAAATTTCAATCACCAGCAGATCAAAACAGATGCCTAGACACACAAACACATGAAGACCAACAGAACCAACTAACCTAGGCCCCTAGAGGCTTACAGTGACTGAAACGCTAACCAAAATAAGAAAAAGGCTTAGACTTGACTTAACCTCCTCATACAAATATAGAGAATAGACAACTTGGTCCTCATACAGATCCCTTAACAAGCAGGGGTAAGGCATTCTCAGTCATGGACTTAGTTACTGTTAGTGGGACACTATACCCTAGTGGAGCTGCTAAATCAGGCCCCAGACAAGAGAAAGCTCTTAGCCCTCATGTGACTGATGAACTGAGGAGAGCTGATAGGTGGGGCCCCCACACAGAGGAGTAGGATGGGAGAGAGTGGAAAGGATGAAAGGATGAGAGGGAGGGGCCAGGAGGGGCTGTGACTGAGATGTAACTTGAACTAATACAAAAACATATTAAAAATAATTCTAGAAATAGAGAGATTAGCACCTCAAATGATTAACTTTTAAAACATTGTAAATAGTAACTTTCCCCTTAGGTTCTATAACCAGTTTGATTCTGTAGCAGTAATAGTTTTATTCAAGTTTACTCTATTAAACATGTTCAAATTCATGGTAAAAGTATTAGGAAATTAAGTTTGTTATGACATTAAACAATGATTTTAGTCATTTTCTTCTAACTTGTTATGCATATTTCTTTGTGAGTGTTACCTCTAATCACTTTACCCCAGAGCTTTCCTCACTGATGACCTTGGCAATTTGTTTACAGTTTAGAAAGTGCCATGACACTGCTTCTTGGAAGTAGAATGCACTTGGCCAGATTCATGCTATTAGAGCAATCTAGAACAGTGTTGCTGATGCCTGGGTCTGTGTAGGTGCCAACAGCAGCCCATGGATGAAGCAGGCTATTGTTGTCAGCTCCACACATCTCATGCACATTGCAAAGGTAATTTTTTTTGAGAACTTCAATAAGACTACTTTTTTTCTTGATTGAAAACATAGTATTTTTTCTTTTGCAACAAAATTAATTAAAAACAAAATGTTTCTGCAACCAAATAGGAACTTTAATATTTACACTACAAAATTCCTGTTTAAAAATAAATCTTAGTTTATTTCCCAGAATATAAAGGGGAATCTAGTGTAAATTGAAATGGCAGGCTGAAGGAAAGATGTCAAATGCAGCCTAGGGAAAGAGAAAAAGGGTAGTTTTGAGACTGCTGTATCATTCTCATTATAAAGTGATTAAAGAGGGTTCTAAACTTGGCAGTCAAAAATATCCCACTCCTAAAATGAAAAGAAAAGCTATTCTATTGTATTTAGTATAAAATAGATACTAGTAGACTTTTTTTTAAATGTCTAGCTTGAATGCAAACCTGTGGGTAAACAGGGCAATGCTTTTGGGTTACATGTGGCTCTTCTCACACATTTTCCTGAGCTTCATCCTCAAATACTACAAATATTTCTGATATCAAAAAATCATAGTTGGCCAGGCGTGGTGGCATGAGCCTTTATTCCCAGCACTTGGGAGCAAAGGCAGGTGGATCTCTGTTAGTTCAAGGCCAGCCTGGAATTCAGAGTGAGTTCTAGAACAGCCATGGCTGTTACACAGAGAAACCCTGTCTCGAAAAACCTAAAAAACAATCATAGTGGACATTTTCCTCATGGCTTTCACTGTGTGCATCTCTTACCATTGTCATGGTCTCTCTCTGCACCTATCTGCAGAACACTATCTTCAAGAATACATGGTACAATAGTAGATGCCTGAAGAGAGACATGAGTTTCCACAGTTCACAGGCTTCATTTTAAAGATGAAAAACTTCTTCCTCTTGCACAAGTAAAAACAGTTCATGACCCCTGCTGCTGGACAGCATTTCTATGTAAGAGTAGAAAACATGCCACATATATAATCACCAGTATTCCTAAGCACATTTACTTTTGAAGACATTACAGAAAGAGTGTCTCTCTGGGAGAGGATAAATCCTAATAATCATCTTCAGAATCAGTGGAGACAAGATTCAAACTTCTTGATACTTTGACATGGAATAAAATGGTTTATAGGCTTTACTTCCTTCTACTCTTTTTGAGGAGTGGTTTAGGATTCTGAGTATAAATTTCAGCATTGTTATCAAGAAAACATCCCATAGAATTTTTCAAAGATGGAACAGGTTCCTAGTATGGTAGATGTTTCATAGTCAGTAAAATAACATAAACTATAATGTTGGCATATGTGAAGAACATATAATAGAAAAGCACAAAGAAGTTTGTGGCATAGTCTAAGGTATAACCTCATCTCCCCTACTTACTGGTAGCCTGCACTCAGGGGGCCACTTTTTTATATGTGTCATCACTATATTTATGATGCTGTGAAGATAAAATCAGATATACTCAGAGAAGCTGAATAATCACATGAACATAACACGTTTTGATGAAAGAAGGGGTTATTAGTCATATCATGACAACAGGTGTTCTCTGTTGGGAATTGTATATATGATATTTAAGTTACTTGAAACTCAAAAGGAATGAGTTAGCTCTCAGCATTATGTTCCATGTTATTATTCTAATTTGGACTGTTGTCATGTGCAAAAGGAGCTTTTCATTTTCTTCAAACCTGGAGATTTTAAAATTTGCTGATCAACAGTTGTCATTTGCCAAACCATTCTTTTAGAAGGCAACCAAGAGAGGAGGAGGTAGGTAGAAATGTGAAAAATGTGTTTATATTCAGAATCAATGTCCATTGTCTTTCATATCACAGCTAAACACAACGCAGAGAACTTTTCTGTCAGTTCCATGAAGAGACTGCTTCATCACATTTTAAACAGTTTTATTCCCATCAACTTTGTATGATAAAAGACAAGTAAATTGTGTTGATGTTTTTATGACAAACCACGGCATGATTGATAGGAAGCAACAGCTATTTTCTTAAGCAAAAACTTTAACAACACCATAGATCTAGTGGAGAGTATCTGGCACAGAGAACTTCAGAAAGTCTCCACTAGAACCCAGATGTCTTTTTTTCTCATGTCTCCTTAAGTCAGGAAGCAAGATGGTAACACATTTTAGAATTCCAGTAGCAATAAAAGAAGTACACTAAAGATGTTAACTACATTATAATTGATACTTTTCTAAAAAAAAACCCAATAGTTATCAGTTGTATGTAAAATGAATATACTAAGATTTCATTTAGCTTATTTTTTTGATGTTAATATTTTTTTAATTTTTTTTAAATACTTTATTTTTTTTTCTTCAAGTTACATCTCAGTCACAAACCCCTCCCTATTCCCCCTTCCTATCCCGCCCTTCCACCCTCTTCCCCCCAGAAGTTTCCCCTTTCAGTCCAACAGATGGTTCCTTCTCTTATAACAGTAAGTATTATACAAAACAACAGATATAAGTATGCCATATTTATGAGAGTTAAATGGCCCAGTATACCTTCCCAATGTCCAGTTTATACATATTTGGCCCCTGACTTTAACATTCTATTATCTAACCATCTCCATGAGTTTAAAGGTCTATATGTGACTCAACATTCATACTAACTTGCAACACACTTTTAAGAGTATCTTCTTAGATCTATAACACCCTCTTGATTCCTAAACAACTCAAAATTTGACTATGAGACTCTAGCTGTCTATTCTTCAACCACCTCAGAGACCTGAGAGGGATAAATATATCTGCTTATATAGGAAGTGCAGGGCCTGCAGCTTCCAAAACTAAGAAAGGACATACCAATGACTGCCTGGACAGTTCCCAATTTCTCTCCATACATTCCTGCATCAGTCTTCAGCCTTTGGGTCCTGTTTCTCTGACAGACATTTGTTGTAGAGCAGGGATTATGAAGGACTTACCTACCCTGTCTTGGCAGAGTTAGGCTGTAGACTTCCCTGCTACCAAGTTTTGTCCTTTTTGGACAGCAGTCTGTCTATAGTTGGTGCAAGGGGTTTTTTCATGCCAAGAGATAGGCTTGCCACTAATTCAACCATCTCACACTGGAGATTCTTCGATGCTTATCTTCTACTTGGAGTAGAATAGGGGGTGCTGTCAGGCGCTGATATGTCTCGATATCAAAAAAAAAGAAAACCTTAATTTAAGATAACATCTTTAAATGCCATATTCTGCAGATCTCTTGGAGTTTTTGAAGATGCCCTATCCATCTCTTGTATTTAGATAAGCAAATGTTGCTTGTCTCTTAGCAACTTGATTAATGGGTAGTTTAGAGAATATCTGTGATAGACTGTCATAGTAGCTAACAAGGTGACATGTTTGCATGACTAGGAGTTTGTTTTACTTAACTATCCTAGACCGTTTTAGAGGGTTGGTATCAAGAGGCCAGAGCTTCACATTTTATTTTTAAGTATCTCTAGGTATGATACCATTAGGAAGCGTTACCTTTAATTTTGTATCAATATACAAAGATCTATTCAATTGTGGTTAAATATACTCTTAATTATGTATCAATATACAAAGATCAATGCCTATGTAGCCCAATACAATCTTAATATTATGTCCATATACAAGGGTCAATACCATTGTGGCCAACTATAATCTTAATTTTGTATCAATATACAAAGATCAATACCGATGTAATCCAATACAATCTTATTTTTGCACAATAAACAGTGGTCAATACCACTTTAGCCAAATAAAGTACTAATTTTGTATCAATATACAAAGGTATAAGGGCATATTCAATAATCTGCCCCTTCTTCTTGGACCTTCCTGTGCTATGTCTATATCTCATTTTTCTCAAGCCTATGCACTCCTACATAGGAGAGGAAGAAGGATACAGAAAAGGAAAAGTAGGAAGTCCCTGAGGCTAACCTCCAAAACCCATTAAACAGGACCATTTATCAGCTTGTAATCTCTTCCCCTAAATATCGGAGTTTTCAGTTATCCTTCAAATAACCAAAAAGAAGGGCAGAGAAACACCTTCCCCACCCTCTGGGCATGGGACGTCGCTCTCTTAAAGTGGCTTCCTCCTGATTTGGGTCGTAATAGACCTGTTTGGGGCCCGAACCCAAATGGAAAAAATGGTTAAAAATGTTAGTACACTCCTTTTATGTTCAGTCCTTCTGTACTCAGCTGTTTAGATGAACTAAGGGGTTTGTAGGGAGAAGCTGATCTTGCATGCTTCACTGAGGTTCCTGCCGGGGCATTGTGTAGAGCTGAATGGTCCCAGCGACATTGGATTGCCGTGGTGGTTGCAGGCCCCCGATGGAGACAGCTATTGAGGAAGTCTGCCAGGCAGAATCAACTGGGTCACTCATCCTCCTTGGTGCCTGATTCTGCTCTCTGCTGAGGTTTCCGCTGTCCAGCCGTCCCTGGGCTCCCCTAATGGACGCTTCGATTCTCCTGGAAAGATAAGAATAGAACCCTGCCCCAATCCCAACCCTGGGACAATTGCCCTCTTTTTTTTGGGGGGGGGGGGCTAGACAGTACTTCTCCTGAAGCAAATTTGGCCTTCCGACAATATACAAAGCGTTATCTTTCAATCCGGGTTAAAGAAGAAATCATTCTGTCACCTTGGAGTTAAACCAGCTCTAGTGTATATATTTTGAGATCCCAAAGGACAATCTGCCTGCATCGAGAAGGCCTTTTGTAAGTAACCTCCAAACCTAGGTCCCTCCAAATCCCATGTGTGTGTCTCTGAACTCTAATTATTGGGATCAGAGACCTGTGTTTCCCATCTGAAGGGATCCAAGATGTGTTCCACCACTCCTGGATCAAAGTCTTTCTCTATTTAGAGTTTGCCCAGCATCACGCTGACCCTGAGCTCCGGGATCTGCCCGTTTCTGTCTCCAGTGTACTGGGTGCTGGGATCAAGGGTGTACTCTTCTTGAATGGTGGGACCAAGAGTATGCACCCTCACCACCCCGCTCCATATGACTCCAGAATACATAAGACCACCAACTCTATGGTGCTCCCCCCCCCCCAGTCTCCGCTGAAGTCAAAGGCATGGGCCAATACCACAATTCTCTTGTATTTTACCTTAGCTCCACGTCTTCTCTACACCTGGAGGTCTGCAAAACCAGGCCAAATGGCTGTATCCTCTATTCCATTCACAATGTTTCAGCCCTGCCACCTGCCTTTTTTTTTTTTTTTTTAGTTAATAAATTTATTTGTTTGTTGCTTCAGGTTATATCCTTATCATATTGTCCTCTTTTCCCGCTTCCCAGCCCCACCCTCCCATGCTCTACCCCCTGACCCTTCCGTCTTGTTCCTCTGGGGTGGAGTGTCCCTGCCTAACAGTCTCTCACCACAGATCAGGAGTCATATGAGGGCCAAGAGCCTCTTCATTCTCCGGGGGCCTACGAGGCGGTACTACCAGTGAAAGGTGTCTCCTTGCTACTGGGGGAATACTAAAAAAAAGACCAACAAACACACAAACCCACAAAAACAAAGAATATCCACAAAAAAAGAGAGGAAAAAGAGAAGGGAAAAGGAAAAAGAAAAAAGAAAAAAAGAAGGAAAAAGAAAAAGATAAAAAAAAATTTATGTCCATGTTCCTTTCGGTGTGTTGGTTGTAGTACAGATATCCTTTACGCTATAGTTAAAATCCTACTATAAGTGAATAGATGCCATGTGCATCCTTCTGAGACTGGGTTAGCTCACTCAGGTTGAGCTTCTCTAGATCCATCCATTTGGTTGCAAATTGCATGATTTCATTGTTTCTTATATTCCCTTGTATAGATGTACCACAATTTTTTAATCCATTCTTCAGTTGAGGGACATCTGGGTTGTTTCCAATTTCTAGCTATTATAAATAAGTCTGCTATACACATAGATGAGGAGACTTCCCTATGTCTCCGTGAGAGGTCCTTTGGGTGTATACCCAGAAGTGGTATGGCTGGGTCCTGAGGCAAGGTTATTCCTAGATTTCTAAGATATCGCCAGACAGACCTCCATAGTGGTTGCACAAGCCTGCACTCCCACCAGCAATGGAGTAGGGTTCCCCTTTCTCCACACCCTCACCAGCATGTGCTATCATTTGAGCTCTTTATCTTAGCCATTCTAACAGGTGTTAGGTGGAATCTCAGGGTCGTCTTGAGTTGCATTTCTCTGATGATTAAGGATGTTGAACATTTCTTCAGGTGTCTCTCAGCCCTTAGGGATTCCTCCTTTGTGAATTCTCTATTTAGCTCCATCTCCCATGTTTTGATTCGATTATTTGGTTTCTTGGCTTTTAGTTTCTTGAGTTCTTTGTAGATTTTAGATAATAGCCCTATATCAGATGTGGGGTTGGTGAAGATTTTCTCCCAGTCTGTTGGTTGCCGTTTTGTTCGAATGACAGCGTCCTTTGCCTTACAGAAGCTTTTCAGTTTCATGAGGTCCCATTTATTGATTGTTGATCTCAGGTCCTGAGCTGTTGGTGTTCTGTTCAGGAAGTTGTCACCTGTGCCAATGAGTTCGAGGGTTTCTCCTACTTTTTCTTCTAGTGTCTTTAGTGTGGCCGGCCTTATGTTAAGGTCTTTGATCCACTTGGAATTAAGTTTTGTACAAGGTGATAGGTATGGGTCTAATTTCATTCTTTTGCAAGTGGACATCCAGTTGGACCAGCACCATTTGTTGAAGATGCTGTCCTTCTTCCATTGTGCGGTTTTGGCTTCTTTGTCAAAGATTAGTTGGCCATAGGTGTGTGGGTCCATGTTTGGGTCTTCAATTCGATTCCATTGATCCACTGGTCTGTTTCTATACCAGTACCATGCTGTTTTTATTATTATTGCTCTGTAGTACAGCTTGAAATCTGGGATGGTGATACTTCCAGATGCTTTTTTATTGTACAGGATTGATTTAGCTATTCTGGCTTTTTTGTTGTACCATATGAAGTTGAGTATAGCTTTTTCCAAGTCTATAAAGAATTGTGTTGGTTTTTTGATAGGAATTGCATTGAATATATATATTGTTTTTGGTAAAATAGCCATTTTTATTATGTTGATCCTACCTATCCATGAGCACGGGAGATCTTTCCATCTTCTAAATGCCTCTTCCATTCCTTTCTTCAGAGGCTTGAAGTTCTTGTTATATAGGTCTTTTACTTGCTTGGTTAGAGTTACCCCCAGGTACTTTATATTTTTTGTGGCTATTGTGAAGGGGGTTGTTTCCCTTATTTCTTTTTCGGTATGCTTGTTTGTTGTATAAAGAAGGGCTTCTGATTTTTTTGAGGTAATTTTGTATCCAGCCACCTTGCTGAAGTTGTTTTTCAGCTGTAAGAGTTCTTTGGTGGAGTTTTTGGGGTCATTTATGTATACTAACATATCATCTGCGAATAGGGATAATTTGACTTCTTCATTTCCAATGTTTATCTCTTTGATTTCCTTTAGTTGTCTTATTGCTCTAGCAAGAACTTCAAGTACTATATTGATGAGATATGGGGAAAGTGGACATCCTTGTCTTGTCCCTGAGTTCAGAGGAAATGCTTCAAGCATCTCTCCATTTAATTTAATGTTGGCCACTGGCTTTCTGTATATTGCCTTTATTATTTCTAGGTACAGCCCTTGTATGCCCGTTCTCTCCAGGACTTTTAGCATGAAGGGGTGTTGGATTTTGTCAAATGCTTTTTCTGCATCTAGCGAGATTATCATGTGGTTTTTTTCTTTCATCTTGTTTATGTGGTGAATTACATTGATAGACTTTCGTATATTGAACCATCCCTGCATTCCAGGGATGAAGCCTACTTGATCATGGTGTATGATACTTTTGATGTGTTCTTGAATTCGGTTTGCTAGTATTTTATTAAGTATTTTTGCATCTAAGGGAGATTGGTCTGAAGTTCTCTTTCTTTGTTGGGTCTTTGTGTGGTTTAGGAATCAGAATGACAGTGGCCTCATAGAATGAGTTTGGCAGTGTTCTTTCTGTTTCTATGTGGTGGAAGAGTTTGAAGAGTAATGGTGTTAGCTCCTCTTTGGAAGTCCGGTAGAATTCCTTGCTAAAGCCATCTGGCCCTGGGCTTTTTTTGGTTGGGAGATTATTAATGACTGTTTCTATTTCCTTAGGGGTTATTGGGCTGTTTAAGATGTTAATCTGATTTTGATTTAGTTTTGGTAGGTGGAATGTATTGAGGAAATTGTCCATTTCGCTTAGGTTTTCAAATTTGGTGGAGTATAGATTTTTAAAGTAGGACCCGAATATTTTCTGCATCTCCTCGATGTCTGTTCTTATTTCTCCCTTTTCATTTCTGATTTTGTTGATTTGGGTTCTTTCCCTTTGCCTTTTAGTTAATTTGGCTAGGGGTCTGTCTATTTTGTTGATTTTCTCGAAGAACCAACTCTTGGTTTCATTGATTCTTTGTATAGTTCTTTTTGATTCTAAGTTGTTGATTTCAGCCCTATGTTTGATGATTTCCTGCCTTCTGCTCCTCTTGGGCGTGTTTGCTTCTTTTTTTTCCAACTCACCCAGCTTAGCTGATAATTCACTAATATGAGCTGTCACAGCTGTCTTTTTGAATGCACTTAGTGCTATGAACTTTCCTCGAAGCACAGCTTTTATTGTATCCCATAGGTTTGGGTATGTTGTGTCTTCATTGTCGTTGGATTTTAAGAAGTCTTTGATTTCCTTCTTTATTTCTTCCCTGACCCAGTGGTCATCCAGTAAGGAGCTGTTCAATTTCCATGTGTGTGTAGGCTTTCTGTTGATTCTTTTGCTGTTGAAGACCAGTTTTATTCCGTGGTGGTTTGATAAGATACAAGGGGTTATTTCAATTTTCTTGTGTCTGTTGAGACTGTCTTTGTGTCCAACTATATGGTCGATTTTGGAGAAGGTTCCGTGGGGTGCTGAGAAAAAGGTGTATTCCTTTGTGTTTGGGTGAAACGTTCTGTAGATATCTGTTAGGTCCATTTGTTTCATGATCTCTGTTAGACTCAATATTTCTCTGTTTGGCCTCAGTCTTGATGATCTGCCAATTGTTGTGAGTGGGGTGTTGAAGTGTCCCACTACTAATGTGTTGTGATCGATGTGCGATTTAAGTTTTAGAAGTGTTTCTTTTACAAAAGTAGGTGCCTTTGTATTTGGGGCATAGATGTTCAGTATTGAGATTTCCTCTTGATGAATATTCCCTTTAATGAGTATATAATGCCCTTCTTTGTCTTTTTTCATTAACTTCAGTTGGAAGTCTGTTTTGTTTGATATTAGGATGGCTACTTGAGCTTTCTTTCTGGGTCCATTTGCTTGGAAAACCTTTTCCCAGCCCTTTACTCTGAGGTAGTGACTATCTCTGGTACTGAGATGTGTTTCTTGTATGCAGCAAAGGGACGGGTCTTGCTCGCGGATCCACTCTGTAAATCTGTGTCTTTTTATTGGGGAGTTGAGACCATTGATGTTGATGGATATTAGTGACCTGGGGTTGTTGTTTCCCATTAGTTTGGTATAGGTGATGGTCCTGTGTCTCTTTTGGTTTAGTAGCTGAGGGGTTTTCTATTCCCTTTGTTTTCTTTGGTGAAGTTTTCTTCTCTGGGCTGGGTTTGTGGGGAGATATTGTTTAAATCTGATTTTGTCATGGAATATCTTGTTTTCTCCATCTATGTTGATAGAGAGTTTTGCTGGATATAGTAGTCTGGCTGGGCACCTATGATCTCTCAGGACTTGTACGATATCTGTCCAGGCCCTTCAAGCTTTTAAAGTTTCTGAGGAGAAGTCAGGTGTAATTCTGATGGGTCTGCCATTGTATGTGACTTGGCCTTTTTCTCTTACAGCTTTTAATATCCTTTCTTTGTTCTGTACATTTGGTGTTTCAATTATTATGTGGCGAGAGGAGTTTCTTTTCTGATCTAATCTGTTCGGTGTTCTGTAAGCCTCAAGGATTTTTATTGGCATCTCTTTTTTCAGGTTTGGGAAGTTTTCTTCTATGACTTTGTTGAAGATATTTCCTGGACCTTGGAGTCAGGAGTCTTCTCTTTCCTCTATGCCTATGATTCTTAGGTTCCGTCTTTTCATTGAGTCCTTGATTTCTTGGATGTTGTGGGTGAGAGATTTTTTAGCTTTCTCGTTTTCTTTGGATGTTGTACTGATTTCTTCCATCAAATCTTCCATGCCTGAGATTCTGTCTTCCATCTCTTGCATCCTATTGTTGATACTCGCATCCGTAGTTCCTGTTCTCTTCCCTTGGTTCTCCACTTCCTCTTTTAACTCTGACTGTGTTTTCTTTATTGTTTCTATTTCTATTTTCATGTCTTGTATGGTATTGTTCGTTTTGTACATTTCCTTCTCCAGCTTGCTTGTTTTTGTCTGAAAATCTTTCATTGCTTTGTCTTTTTCCTGTTCAAGCTCTGCCACCTTGGCTTGGAGCTCTTTAATGGTATTGTTCATTGTTTTGGCTTGTAAAATTGTGGCTTCTTTGAATTCCTTCATAGATTTAAGTTCTTCTTGCAGGGACTCTATCACTTTCCATAATGCAGAATTGTCAATGTTTTCATGTGTTTCTGTTGGTGTGAGTTCATCCGAATTGGATGAGCTAGGATAATTCTGCTTTGTTGGAGTCATATTTCCTTGATTTCTATTTTTTTTTTTTTGGACCTTTGGCCATGTGTGTGTGTTTAGCTGTCTGTTCTTGTCGTTTTCTGTGTTTGGATCCATAGGGGATGCTTTGGTGAAGGAGTCGAATTGCTTGGCTATTTGTCCTTGCTTACAGGGTGATCTCAGGGTCAATGTGGTTTTAATAGCCTGAATCGTTGTGAGCTGGTGCAGCCTATTCCCAGTTAGTGAGTAATAGTCCGGGATTGTTACACTGCTCCCAGTTCAGACTTCTCTATTTTGCACACTAAGTGATCAGCCTTCAATGGTTCTAATGTTATAGACCTGTTTGCCCTGGCAGCGATTTTGTGGGCTTTGTCGTCATGGAGGCTGACAGGGCCTGTCTCCACACCTAATGTGTCTGGGTTTACCCAAATACAGCTATGGTCCTCTGGCTTCTGGTTACCCACTAGGCTTCTCCGCCACAGGCCTGGCCACTTCCCTCCCTATCTGCTCCGCCTTGGGTGGGCAGAGCTTCATTCGGTCCCTCCCGCCTTCTGAACAGGCCTCCTGTCTTAGCTGCTTTGCCGTGGGTGGGTGGAGCTTCGGCTCCTCCCGGAGTCAGAGCAGGCCTCCCGCCCTAGCTGCTTTGCCGTGGTTGGGCGGAGCTTCGGCCCCTCCCACCAGTGTCTGCTTCCCTCCCCAACTGCTCTGCCCGCCCACCTTCCGCTCCCGCTCAAGCGGCTGCGGATCTCCCGCTGAGCGCCCTTTTTCTACGTCTCGAAAAAACAAACAAACAAACAAACAAAAAACCCACAAGACTTCAACTATTCTGCAAAATTTCCTAAATAGTTATAAGGTCTTCCTGAGGTATGGGAAGCTCAGTTGGCTAGTGGGCGATCGCCATGTGGCCTTTGAGTTTGCCTGCTGTGTGTTGGGATCAATCTTACCATTCGCCTCTCCAAATGGGAGTTCCCGAATCCCGGATTTAGTGGCTTCCCTGTCTGAGAGAGATGGGGGAAAGCCTTGCCCTGGGACTTTTAACAGTCCCTTGGGAGCTGTGCGTGTTCCCAGAGGGGCCAGACCCTCCGGTTTTTGCACAGTGTCCCACAACTCTGTGTTCTCTATGGCTCTTCTCTCCCACATTCAAAATGCGTCCATGCAGTTAGCCGCCATCTTCCGCCGCCCTTAATCCTATAATTAAAATAGGGACTAAAGACAAAAATGCCTGCAGTTATGCTAAAGATGCAGTCCCCCAAAAAATCCCATTTTCATTTCATGAGAGTAAGGCAAATATGTTTTTGTTAAATTATCATTTGAAAATGTCACTTATCTATTTTTTTTAATTTTATGCCTAATTAACCATTTTAAAGGTAAGGCAGTTGCTACCTTTGAAAGACAAACAGCTCTTGTGTTCTGATTAAGGATAACCTGAACAGTCTGTGACTGCTATCAATAATACCTTAATATTTTTCTCAGAAGCTTACTTTATTTTATAGTTTGTTTGTGAGATTGGAGGAATGATAGTCTGTGTCTTTCACTGGTATATCAAATCACATCCTCATAAATTAATGGCTATATTAATCACATATGGTTTTAGTTTTCTTATGCATCCTTCTGGCCCTATACACTAGACCCATCTTGCATTTTGCTTTATCTGACATAAAGTTCCATTCCCTAGAAGTTGGATATTTAGTTCCTGAAGAGGCCTATCTGAATGTCAGGATTTTTGTGAAATTATTGTTACATATGTTTCTGTGTTGACTAAGCCCTCAATTTCAATGCCAGTTGTTTGTATTTTCAGTTAAGATCTGTGGGGAATGTTCAGATAAGCCTTATGGAGGCCCATATGAAATGGCGAGTGACACATCAATGACTCTTACAGCTCATTGAATGATTTTGACCCACTGCATAAAGTTTTGATCTATTAGTGATGACTAACACACTAATGAAGTCTCAAAAGAGATTCGAGGCTAAAGCTGTCACTATTTCCCTTTTCTTTACAAAAGTCTTGGCTGTAACATTGCCCCCACAGTTTCTTTCAATTAACCAACTTGACTGGTTGCTATTGGTGATTGAGGCTAGCATGGGATGATCTGATATATGATTCAATCATATAACAATAAAGTTAGATCTGCACCTTGAGTCTGGTCTCCAGAGTCTGATTCCCTAGATTCTGTATGGGTTCTGTTGCCACTCATCACCCTTCCCCTGGTTCTTGATCCCCACATAGGTCTCTGATCATTTATAGCAGTTTGCCAAAATATTTGGCAAGCTTGACCTAGGGTTAAAATTATTTAATCCTGTTTACAGAAAGCTCTTGGATTAAGGGTGTGTATTTAGATGTGAGCCACAACATAACCATTTGTTCACAATAAACAGAAAGTTATTAGATTAAAGATGTGTGCATAGAGGTGAACTATAACATAATCACTTATTTACTGTAAACAGAAAGCTCTAGGATTAAAGACTGAGCCATTCAATAATGACAAACTGATTTTTAAGGGATTTTTTTTCTTTATTTTTTATTTCTTCAAGTTACATCTCAATCGCAGTCCCCTCCCTATTCCCCCTCCAGTCCCACCTTCCCACCCTCAACCCCCCATCCAATTCCCTTTTTTTTTTTCTTTTAAGTTTAAGGTATATCTTATTTCCCCCTACAATTTTCCCTTTCAGTCCAACAAATGGCTCTTTCTCTTATAATAATAAAAACAATACAGTAAAACAGAGGTAATTAGGCCACAGTTATGAGGGTTATATGGCTTAACGTATATTCCCAATGTCCAGTCCATATGTATTTGGTACCTGACTTTAACATTCTCCTATCTAACCATCTCTATGAGTTTAAAGTTCTATATCTGACTCAACGTTCATACTAACTTGCAACACAATTTTAAAAGTATCTTCTTAGATCTATAACACTCTCTTGACTCCTAAACAACTCAAAATTTAATTATGAGTCTCGAGCTATCTGTTCTTCAACCACCTCAGAGACCTGAGAGGGATAAATATATCTGATTTTATAGGAAGTACAGGGCCTGCAGCTTCCCAAACTAAGAAATGACATACCAGTGGCTGCCGGGACAGTTCTCATTTTCTCTCCATACATTACAGCATCGATCTTCAGTCATTTGGCCCCGTTTCTCTGACAGACATTGATTGTAAGGCAGGGGTTATGAAGGACTTACCTACCCTGTCTTGGCAGAGCTAGGCTGTCGACTTACCTGCTTCCCGGTTTTGTCCTTTTTGGACAGCATTCTGTCTACAGTTGGAGCAAGGGGCTTTTCCTACCAAGAGATAGGCTTGCGACTAATTCAATCATCTCCCACTGGAGATTCTTCGATGCTCATCTTCTACTTGGAGGAGAATAGGGGGTGCTGTCAGGAGTTGATATGTCTTGATATAAAAAAATCTAAAGTTACGAAAACATCTTTGAATGCCATATTCTGCAGATCTCTTGAGGTTTTTGAAGAGGCCCTATCTATCTCTTATATTAGGGTAAACAGATGTTGCTTGTCTCTTAGCAGGTTTATTTCTGATTAGCTTAGCAAGTAACTATAATAGGCTGTCATAGTACCTAACAGAATGACCGGTTTGCATAACTATTAGTTTGCATTTCTTAATTACCCTAAACAGTTTATGAGAATTAGTAGTAAAAGGCCGAAACATCACATTTCATTTTTTTTCGTTACCTCCTAACCCTTCCATTCCATTTCTCTGGGGTGGGGTGTCCTTATATAACAGTCCCTCATCTCAGTTGAGAGGTCGTATGAGGGCCAAGAGTCTCTTCATTCATTGGGGGTCTACGAAGCAGTACCATCAGTGAAAAGTGTTTCGTTGCCCGGGAGAGAGAACTACTAAACAAACAAACCAATAAGCAGATAATAGATAAAAAAGACTAAAAAATAGAAAAAAAATAACTAAAATATAAAAAATAAATAAATAAATAAAAATTAAAAATAAGAAGTCTAGGTCAAAGTTCCCTTTGGTGTGTTAGTTGTAGTATCGATACCTTCTACTATATAGCTAAAATCCTACTATAAGTGAATAGATGCCATATGTGTCCTTCTGAGTCTGGGTTAGTTCACTCAGGATGTGCTTTTCTATTTCCATCCATTTGGCTGCAAATTGCATAATTTCATTGTTCCTGATAGCTGAGTAGTATTCCACTGTGTAGATGTACCACAGTTTTTTAACCCATTCTTCAGTTGAGGGACATCTGGGTTGTTTCCAGTTTCTAGCTATTACAAATAAGGCTGTTATAAACATAGATGAGGAAACTTCCTTATGATTCCATGAAGAGGCATTTGGGTGTATACCCAGAAGTGGTATGGCTGGGTCCTGAGGCAGAGTTATTCCAAGTTTTCTAAGATATCACCAGACTGACCTCCATAGTGGTTTCACAAGCCAGCATTCCCACCAGCAATGGAGTAGGGTACCTCTTTCTCCACACCCTCGCCAGCATGTGCTGTCATTTGAGTTTTTGATCTTAGCCATTCTGACAGGTGTGAGATGGAATCTCAGAGTCATATTGAGTTGCATTTCTCTGATGATTAAGGATGTTGAGCATTTCTTCAAGTGTCTCTCAGCCATTAGGGATTCCTCCTTTGTGAATTCTCTATTTAGCTCTGTCCCCCATTTTTTGATTGGATTATTTGGTTTCTTGGCATTTAATTTCTTGAGTTCTTTGTAGATTTTAGATATTAGCCCTCTGTCAGATGTGGGGTTGGTGAAGATTTTCTCCCAGTCTGTAGGCTGCCATTTTGTTCGAATGACAGTGTCTTTTGCCTTACAGAAGCTTTTCAGTTTTATGAGGTCCCATTTATTGATTGTTGATCTCAAGTCCTGAGCTGTTGGTGTTCTGTTCAGAAAGTTGTTGCCTGTGCCAATTAGTACAAGGGTTTCTCCCACTTTTTCTTCTAGTAGATTTAGTGTGACCGGCCTTATGTTAAGGTCTTTGATCCACTTGGAATTAAGTTTTGTACAAGGTTATAAGTATGGGTCTAACTTCATTCTTTTACAAATGGACATCCAGTTGGACCAGCACCATTTGTTGAAGATGCTGTCCTTCTTCCATTGTGCCGTTTTGGCTTCTTTGTCAAAAATTAGGTGGCCATAAGTGTGTGGGTCTATTTCTGGATCTTCAATTCGATTCCATTGATCTACTGGTCTGTTTCTATACCAAAACCATGCTGTTTTTACAACTATTGCTCTGTAGTACAGCTTGAAATCTGGGATGGTAATACCTCCAGATGTTTTTTATTGTACAGGATTGATTTATCTATTCTGGGCTTTTTGTTGTTCCATAAGAAATTGAGACTAGCTCTTTCCAAGTCTATAAAAAATTGTGTTGGTATTTTGATAGGAATTGCATTGAATCTATATATTTCTTTCTGTAGGATGGCCATTTTTATTATGTTGATCCTACCTATCCATGAACATGGGAGATCTTTCCATCTTCTAAAGGCCTCTTCCATTTCTTTCTTCAAGGGCTTGACATTCATGTTGTACAGGTCCTCAACTTGCTTGGTTAGAGTTACCCCCAGGTATTTTATGTTGTTTGTGGCTATTGTGAAGGGGGTTGTTTCCCTTATTTTTTTCTCAGCCCATTTGTTTGTTGTATAAAGAAGGGCTTCTGATTTTTTTTTTGAATTAATTTTGTATCCAGCCACTTTGCTAAAGGTGTTTATCATCTGTAAGAGTTCTCTGGTGGAATTTTTGGGGTCGCTTACTTATACTATCATATCATCTGAAAATAGGGATAATTTGACTTCTTCATTTAAGAAGTTTATCCCCTTGATCTCCTTTAGTTGTCTTATTGCTCTAGCAAGAACTTCAAGTACCATATTGAAGAGATATGCAGAAAGCTCTAGGATTAAAGATTGAGCCATTCAATAATTACAAACTGATTTTTTAATTCACAAACTCGGGGTTCACAATGTGATCAAATATTCTACAACAGGAGCCTGCTGGATGCTCCCTACAGGATTTCCAGATGGCATAGAATTATCTTGCTATTCCCATGTTAATCTTCATTCATTAGTCCAATGCTAGCCTTTACTACACTTTATACATGTTCCAAAAGCCTGAGGCATTCTTTTTGGGTTATTTCTATAAAAACAAAAACAAAATCCATTGTTTCTAGGAATGTCTTGCCTACAATCCCTTTTCAAATTACCTTGCTTACCACAATTAAAACACCTGCCATTTTAATTTTTCTTAAGATATTTGGAAATTTCTTCTATCAGGTTAGCATCTTCATAAATGTGAGAACCAATATCAGTCTTATCTCTAATTCATTCACCTATTGGTGCTGATCTTGACTTTAAAGGTCTAATCATCCTTTTGCATACTGCATTAGCATTTTCAAAAGCCAAAGATTCAATTAGTATTCTTTGAACATCTGAATCCAATACTATTCTTTATACAGATAAAATTATCTTTGTGAAAAATCAATGAAGACCTCTTTTGGGCCTTTTATAATCTTAATAAATAACTTAGACCTTTTTCCTGATTCTTCAACCTGATCCCAAGGATTTAAAGTTGGTAAGTGACATAGCACCAGGGTTTGATCATCAAATTAAAACTTTGTAAATTGCATATTGACCTTCATCTAGCAACTGATCCTGGGAAATATCACTACCTCTTATCTGATTTAGTTGTTCTATGGCCTGAAACTGCAATTTAATTATCACTTGTATTTATTAATAAGTATAAACTGTAAGATTAGGCTGGTGAAGCAGCCAGAACAGTGGGCGGCCTGGCAGAATATCAGCCAACAGTCCTGGTCCGCCTTAACCTGCGGCCTGATTTATCTGTCTCCCAGTGGAATGAGCTAACATGCTGTATAAAAGGCAGGGTTCTTGTTCTAATCTTAGGAAGTCCTGCCTTCCTGTACTTTTTCTGCCAAGCTAAGTGGCTATCAGTAACTTTTACTAACCAATCAAGAGAATGCCTCAAAAGAGGTGATAACCAAATCTCAGCATTGAAATCAACCTATCAGAAGCAATGTTATTAGACCTCCCCCAACAGTGGCCATAGCTGCCTCTTTTCACCATTATTGCCATTGTAAATGAGGGTCAGGTTCCAATACAGCTGTGGCTAAATCTTTCCAGTCTTGGTGGATCATCCTGTTCTGAGTAGTTGCCCAGGAATTTAGAATCTGGTTCCCATAGAATGAATTTATAACATAGGTGATGACCACTTCCTTAAATTTCCCCTGTCTATAGGACTCCATATAATTCCATTATAACCTTGGGGATAGCTATCATATCCTGATAGGTCTTTTATAGTAACTGGATAAGCTAAGGTTGGTTTTCTACGAATCTTGGGCCCTACCCTTGTAGTTTCACAATGTGATGGGATGGTAAGCCCTTGTCTAAATTCTTCTATCTCTGTCTAAGAATTTTCTTAATTCTCATTTATAGGTTTTTCTAAGGCTTGACTAAATTCCTCTGTCTTGGCCTTAGTATTTTTCTTGTGTCTTTCGAAGGCTTGTTTAAATTCCTCTGCCTGTTTCTGAGTCTTTTTCTTATTCTTATTTACACATCTTTCTAAGGCTTGTCTAAATTTCTCTGTCTGTTTCTGAGTCTTTTTCTTATTCTTATTTACACATCTTTCTAAGACTTGTTTAAGTTCCTGTGTAAGTCTTCCCAAGGCCTGTGTTTATCAATCCACTTTTCATATTTTTATTTCTCCTATATCGCTAAAGGTTTTTTTCTTTGAGCAGGTACATAAAGTCATTACGCTTATTAAGGATAAAATACAAAATACCAAAATGATCATAATCATAATTAGTATTGGAACAATTTCAGCTAAGCCATTTAGCTTTCCATTTTCCACTTCTATTTTCAAGCCATCTAGAGTAGGGTCATAAAGCCTTCTAAATATGCTTCTCATCCTTATCTCCTTGAGGATTTCCCAGATGACTTAACAAATCTCATGGCTTCTCAAGTTGTCTGAAGCTGATCAATCTGAGGAATCACTCTGTCCCTGGGATCTTGCTACAATTTGGAATGTCAAAATTTGTTTTATAAAACTAAAATATCCTGAGCTGCATTTCTCTCATGATTAAGGATACTGAGCATTTCTTCAAGTATCTCTCAGCCATTGGGGATTCCTCCATTGTGAATTCTCTGTTTAGCTCTGTTCCCCATTTTTTGATTGGATTATTTGGTTTCTTGGCATTTAATTTCTTGAGTTCTTTGTAAATTTTGGATATTAGCCCTCTGTCAGCTGTGGAGTTGGTGAAGATCTTTTCCCAATCTGTAGGCTGCCATTTTGTTTGAATGACAGTGTCTTTTGCCTTACAGAAGCTTTTCAGTTTCATGAGGCCCCATGTAGGAGTTAGATAAATTAGATTTAGGAAATATATAGGAGTTTCTGATACTGTCTCTTAATTCGGGGCCTGAAGAGCATTATCAGCATGAAGTCAGCAAAAACAGGAAAGACTCAATAGACTGAAAAACAAGTTTGAAGTCAGCAAAAACAGGAAAGACTCAATAGACTGAAAAACAAGTTTGAAGTCAGGAAAACATGAAAGACTCAATAGAATTGAAGAAACAAAGTATCTGGCCTGACATTGTTTTCAGCTGCTAAGTGGGCGGAGCCCAAATTAAGCTGAAACAGAGTTCCTCCTATTTGAGGACAGTGCGTGGAGCCCAGAAGAGAAGAGGCCCCTGATGCTAGAGAGCTCCAAGAGTCCTGCTGAAAAAACGGCTGGCCATTGATTGCCAGCTCTCTCCCTGAAGCAGAAAGAAGCCGGTGAGCAAAGAAAGCCTGAGCAAGACACCAAAAGGCCAAGGACTGGACCCTGTGGCTCAGCTTTTGCCTAGAGGGGTTTGATCTGTCCAAACAGTGGTCTAAAGGAAATTGTGCCTGGCTTTAAGGATTGAGGCAGAGCAGCTGAGTTCTTGATTCAAAAGAAGTAAGTTTGCCTGTAGACGGCTGGAGTCTCCCACAGAAAAGAAAGCATGAAGCCTTATTTAAGGTGAGACTGCAATAACCAACTACCCTGATGAACCTGTGTCTGAGAGATCCAGAAAAAGGACTGCTAAGTGTGTTAAAGAATCTACAACAAAGACTGTGTTCCTGACGACTGAGGACCTGCCCCAGAGACTGTATCATTCTAAAAGGTTATGAAAGTAGTTGTTATAATTATCAATAGGTTTAGTGGATAGGTTAAAGGGGTTGTAGGAATTTATAGGATTAATAGTTAAGAAATTGTTGGTGTTTGTTATAAGTGAATTTAGTAATAAATAAATAAGTGTTAAATAATAATTTAAAAGTTTGGTTACAGCCCCATTTATTGATTGTTGGTCTTAGAGCCTGAGCTGTTGGTGTTCTGTTCAGAAAGTTGTCAACTGTGCCAATGAGTTCTAGGGTTTTCCTCACTTTCACTTCTAATAGATTTAGTGTGTCAAGCCTTATGTTAATGTTAAGGTCTTTGAGTTAAGTTTTGGTGCAAGGCGATATGTATAGGTCTAATTTCATTATTTTACACATTGACATCCAGTTAGACCAACACCATTTGTTAAAAATGCTGTCCTTTTTCCATTGTATGGTTTTGGCTTCTTTGTCAAAAATTAAGTGACGATAGGTGTATGGGTTCATTTCTGGGTCATCAGAGAAATGCAACTGAAGAATGGCTAAGGTAAAAAATTCTAATCACAGTACATTTTGTCAAGGTTGTGAAGAAAGGGGAACACTCCTCCATTGCTGGTGGGACTGAAAACTTGTACAACCACTATAGAAATAAGTCTGGTGATATCTTAGAAATCTTTGAACACCTCTACCTTAAGACCCAGCCACACCATTTCTGGGTATACATCCAAATGATTCCTCACCAAACCACAAGGGCATTACCTCATCTATGTTCATAGTAGACTTATTTGTAAAAGTTAGAAACTGGAAACAACCCAGATGTCCCTCAAAGGATGAATGGATAAAAATTAAAAAAGAAAAAAACTGTGGTATGTCTGGACAAGGGAGTACTATTCAATTATCAGAAACAAGGAAATCATGCAATTTCCAGCCAAATGGATGGAACTAGAAAAGCTCATCCTGAGTGAACTAACCCAGACTCAGAAAGATGCACATGGCATCCATTCAGTAATAATTGAATTTTAGCCATATAGTACAGGATAACTATTGTACAACCAACACACCAAAAGGAACAAGAACACAGACTTTGCTTATGAGACAATTTGCTGTAAGTGATACTGCCATGTGAACCTCCATTATATGAGGATGCTCTTGGCCCTCATGTGACTGCTGAACTGGGGTGGGGAACTGATGTTTGGGGATACCCCACTCTGGAGGAGTAAGATGGGAGGGTGGGAGGGTAGGACTGGGAGGGATGGTGAAGGCCCACTGTGATGGAGGTGTGGACAGAAGCAGTGAATAAACATTAAAAAAACAATAAAAAAAACAAAATTTAAGCTAGCATTAATAAATTAAAAGAGAAATTGCTTGTCTTTCCACCTCAGCTTTATTCTTATACCCATTTCATATCATTGTCAGTGCTGTAATTCATACATTTGATACCATTTCTGATGTGTAAAGTTGGCTGTCTTATAAATATCTTATAAAGACTTCAGTTATGTAAAACTATTGTGGCTGTTAAAAAAATTAAAAACAAGTAAAAATAAAAGTCAATGTTTCCCAAGAGGCCCTCTCTGCTCAGGGTTTTGAACTGGCACTAATAAGCCCCTACTTCATTTAAGAGAGATTTTTTTTCCTCAAGGCACCCAGTCTCTTCACAGACTGGATATCATTTTGCTTGAACAAAATTGAAGTAGTCTGGGTGCTGTATTCTGTTTTCAGATCTGCTAATGACTCAGTTTGACTTTGGCCACTTTAGTCACGTGGTTCCAACCCTTGCTTGACTGAGAACTTCTCATCTGTAAAGTCAATTTAATTATCCTTACATTTCTTCCCAAAGATGCTATTTGAAACAGTTTGTGATAACAAATTTAAAGAATTATTTTCATATTTCTTGGCCGTTAGTTAAGCACCACTATGTGCAGAGTTCTATCAGCTTTATAAGGAACAAAGTAAGAGATTCAAGTGAGTAAGAAAACAGTGATTTGTGAGCCATCATTTTCTGTCTAAGGAATTTAAGTTAGATAGGACAGAAGAAAGTAATAGAAACATGGTCCTAAAAGAAAAAAAGAAAATGTTGATTTTTTTTTTTTTTTTTTTTGCAGCTACAATGTCTTTTTGCTTTTCTCTGTGTCTAGATTTTATTTCTTCAGCTCTGCGATGTTAGGAGGGAGAAACTCAAAGGATTTGGGTCTCGGCCCATCTCTATCCTGATCCACATTGTACTTCACAGTTATAGTTGTTGACACCAAGAAAAATGGAAGTTTTCAGATTTAGCAGAGCAGTTTCTAATCTTCTAATCCTGTTTCTTTTGCTGGCTGGAACACCATGCTGCATGATATCATAGAATTCCATTACCAATGACTTGAATGTTTTCCACTCTCAAAGGATGCCAGTAACTTGAAGCTAGTAAATTCCATGTTGTTTTTGTTCTCAGGACAAAATTGTCATAGAAAATTCCTATATTCTGATAAATGTTGTCAGTGAGCACTCACATTGTTTAAGCCTACTATCATATTACATATAAAAGATCAGCTAGGTTCTTTATAGTCATTTTAATTTTATATCATTCTAATTACATGTTTTATTTGTTCAATAATTATAATGTTTAATAAATGAATCTCAAGAAGCCTAAAATGACACAGTTATCAATTAGTGGAGATAAGATTTTGCCAACATTTTATCTAGTTTCCAAATTCTTTTCTTTTTTTGTTTTTGTCTTATTGTGTAGCTCAGGTTGGATTCAAAAAAATTTTTTTTTTGGTAAGGAATAAATTATTTAATTAAATAAAATGTTATATCACTGCTTTGATACCATGGAAAAGTATATGTATGAATCATTTTAAACTGTTCACTATACAATATTAAAGTGAAAGAATACTTAATTAAGTGCCATACAGTCTCAACTAGAGATAAATGCCACAAAATGAATGCCTCATCATGTAATTCAGTTTTAACACTTGCCTGAGTGTTAGGATTAGAAGGAAACTCTACTATACCTCAAATTGCTTTCTTACCCTTTCTTAATGTGAGGGAAAAAATGTGCCTCAACTGAAAATATTTCCATTGTCTAGAGGAGGGATCAGAAGTTTTTCCTCACAGGGTTCAAGGGGATCTTAATATTAAAATCTAACCTAATGGTTTATCAATTAATTTCTTTGAGACAAAGTATTGCTGTGTATCTCAGTCACCTTGAACTGATGCTTGGCCTCTCCCAGCATCTGGAGTGCTAGGATTACAGCCATGTGACAAAAAAATCCAGCTGTTATTTTCACAATTATTATAATAGTTATTACTTATGCAGATAACAGATCTTTAAAGTCTCCCACTGAACTGACTTGAATTCTTCTATTCTCTTTATAAGTTAATAAGCTAAATAAGGGAAGGAAGATGGCGGCGATGTACACTGACGCGTTTTGAACGCGGGGGGAAAAAAGAGCCATAAAAAACACAGAGTTATTGGGCACTGTGCAAAAACCGGAGGGGCTAGACCCTCCCGGGAACACTCACAGCTCCCAAGGGACTGTTAAAAGTCCCAGGGTAAGGCTCTCTCCCCATCTCTCGCAGACATGGAAGCCACTAAACATGGGATTCGGGAACTCCCATTTGGAGAGGTGCCTGGTAAGATCGTCGCCAACTCACAGATGGCAGAATCAGAGCCCACATGGCGATAGTTCACTAGCCTATTGGACTCCCCACACCTCAGGTAGAACTTATACTCACTTTAAAAATTTTGCGAGATAGTGGAAGTCTTAGCAAGGAACAAACAGGGGGCTCAATGAGTGGTCCGCAGCCGCTTGTGAAGCGGAGGGTGGGAGGTTCCGACAGAGCGCAGGAAACGGGGAACACAAAGGCGGGAGGGAGGGGCCGAATGTCGCACACTTACGGCAGCGCAGCTGAGGAGGGAGCCTGGCTGGCAGGGCCAAATCCCCGAGAACCCACGGCAGGACAACTGGGGAGAGAGTCAGGCATGGGCTGGGCCAGGGATCCACGCACCCACGGCTGAGCTGCTGGGGCGAGAGGTCCACTCAGGCGGCCGGGGGATCCAGGGCTCTGTGCACCCACGGCCGAGCAGCCAGGGAGGGAGAACTGCGGCTATGCAGACAAGGAGGGAATCAGGCTCAGAGGCCAGGCCTGTGGCGAGAAGCCTAGTGAGAAACCAGAAATTGGGACCATAGCTGTACTCTGGAAAATCCAGACATATTAGGTGTGGAGCCAGACCCTGTCAGCCTCCATGACGACAAACAAAGCCCACAGAATCGGTGCCTGGGCAAACAGGCCCATACCATCAGAACCATTACAGGCTGATAACTCAGAGTGCAACATAGAGAAGTCTGAATTGGGAGCAGTGAAACAATTCTGGTCCATTACTCACAACCTGGGAATAGGCTGCACCAGCTCACAGTGCCTCAGATGATTAAAACCACAGTGACACTGAAATCCCCCTGTAAGCAACGACAAATAGCCAAGTAACTCGTCCCCTGCACCAAAGCATCCACTGTGGATCCAAGCACAGAAAACGACAAGAACAGACAGCTAAACGCACCCAATGGCCAAAGGTCAAAAAAAAAATAGAAATCAAGGAAATATGACTCCAACAAAGCAGAATTATCCTAGCTCATCCAGTTCGGATGACCTCACACAAACAGAAACACATGAAAACGTTGACAATTCTGCATTATGGAAAGTGATAGAGTCCCTGAAAGAAGAACTTAAATCTATGAAGGAATTCAAAGAAGCCACAATTCTACAACTCAAAACAAGGAACAACACCATTAAAGAGCTCCAAGCCAAGGTGACAGAGCTTGAACCGGAAAAGGACAAAGCCATGAAAGATTTTCATACAAAAACAAGCAAGCTGGAGAAGGAAATGTACAAAACGAACAAAACCATACAATACATGAAAATAGAAATAGAAACAATAAAGAAAACACAGTCAGAGTTAAAAGAGGAAGTAGAGAACCAAGGGAAGAGAACAGGAACTACGGATGTGAGTATCAACAA
>CAJQZJ010004687.1:13446035-13624231 GCA_907164525.1 Lophiomys imhausi | reverse complement strand
TTTTTCCCCCCAACAGCTACCCCTTTCAGTCCAACAAATGGTTCTTTCTCTTATAACAATAAATATAATTCAAAACAACAGAAATAAATAGGCCACAATTATGAGAGTTATATGGCTTAGCATACATTCCCAATGTCCAGTCCATATATGTATTTGGCACCTGACTTTAACATTCTACTATCTAACCATCTCCATGAGTTTAAAGTTCTATATATAACTCAGCTTTCATACTAACTTGCATCACAATTTTAAAAACATCTTCTTAGGTCCAGAACACCCTCTTGATTCCTAAACAACTCAAAATTTAACTATGAGACTATAACTATCTATTCTTCAACCACCTCAGAGACCTGAGATGGATAAATATATATGATTATATAGGAAGTGCAGGGCCCACAGCTTCCAAAACTAAGAAATGACATACCAGTGGCTGCCTGGACAGTTCCCATTTTCTCTCCATACATTACAGCATCAATCTTCAGCCATTTGGCCCCGTTTCTTTGACAGACATTGATTGTAGAGCAGGAAATATGAAGGACTTACCTACCCTGTCTTGGCAGAGCTAGGCTGTCGACTTACCTGCTTCCAAGTTTTGTCCTTTTTGGACAGCAGTCTGTCTACAGTTGAAGCAAGGGGTTTTTCTTGCCAAGGGATAGGCTTGCCACTAATTCAGCCATCTCACACTGGAGATTCTTTGATGCTCATCTTCTACTTGGAATAGAATAGGGGGTGCTGTCAGGAGCTGACATGTTTCGATATCAAAAAACCTTAAGTTAAGAAAACATCTTTGAATGCCATATTCTGCAGATCTCTTGAGGTTTTTGAAAACGCCCTATCTATCTCTTATATTTAGATAAACAAATGTTGCTTATCTCTTAGCATCTTGATTTCTGAGTAGCTTAGAAAATAACTGTGATAGACTGTCATAGTAACTAACAAAATTACACGCTTGCATGACTATTAGTTTGCATTTCTTAATTATATTAAATAGTTTATGATGGTTGGTAGCAAAAGGCCAAAACTTCACACTTCATTTTTAAGCATTACTAGGTACAATACCTTTAAGAGGCATTACCCTTAATTTTGTATCAATATGCAAAGATCAATACTAATGTGGCTAAATATAATCTTAATTTTGTATCAATATACAAAGATCAATACCTATGTAGCCCAATACAATCTTAATTTTGCATCAATATGCAAGGGTAAATACCATTGTGGCCAAATATAATATTAATTTTACATCAATATACAAAGGTATAAGGGCATATTCAATAATCTGTCCTTTTTTCTTGTTTTTATTTTTAAATAGAATTCTGTGGTTCTGGGTAGCTGGAGCTTAAGAATCAGCTGTGGTCAACAAGATAGTAGAACTACTAAAGTGAAAACTTTGCTTTCCTGGATACTTGATGTTGTTCTACTGGAAGTGAGACATTCGCAGTGATAAGAGGAGACTAGCATCCTTGAGGTGGAGTCTTCTGGAAAGTGTTTCCAGAGAGGAAGCAGGCAGAAGCTGTTGCACAAGTAGCTAAGGTTGTACCTCACACTGGCAGCTGAATTTGGTAGTCCAAGCGTAAAACAGGTAGTACTGTTTTCTTTAAGGTGTGAAGGAGTCATGGATTGCACTGTGAAAAGCCAGGAAAGGCCCTTGGTGAAGGTGTAATCTCCGTAACAGTTAAATGTCCAGGACTGAAGGGCTTACGCAGAGAAACTGAGGCTTTGCACCATGAAGAGCTGATGAGAATCTATTGGTAAAAGTTGCAGCAGAAATCCTGAGCAATTTTCAGATGCCAGTACCATGGGATGACCACCAAAAACAGTAGCAGCTGTAGAGTAGAACCTGGCCAAGACAAGTAGTATGTGCTCGAGATGGCAGAAATGGAGAAGTAATTCAAGCTTCTTGGAGAAACCCAGATTGATTCCCAGGACTTACCTACCCTGTCTTGGCAGAGCTAGGCTGTCGACTTACCTGCTTCCAAGTTTTGTCCTTTTTGGACAGCAGTCTGTCTACAGTTGAAGCAAGGGGTTTTTCTTGCCAAGGGATAGGCTTGCCACTAATTCAACCATCTCACACTGGAGATTCTTTGATGCTCATCTTGATTGTGAGTGAATCCCAGACATTGGAAGGGTTTTGTTTTTGTTTCTGTTTTTGTTTTTTGTTTGTTTGATTGGTTTTTGGTTTTTTGAGGCAGGGCTTCTCTGTGTGACAGAGTCCTGGATGTCCTGAACTCACTTTGTAGACCAGGCTGACCTCAGACTCTCAGAGATCTGCCTGCCATGGCACACTGAGTGATGGGATTAAAGAGAGGTGCCACCTTGCCCAGGAGCTTAAAATAATTATATAGAGTCTGTAAGGTGTATTTATTTGCATATTTCCAAGCAAACACTAAAAAGTATCCTTTTACAATATTTTACATTTACTAAATAAGTGTGTGTGTGTGTGTGTGTGTGTGTGTGTGTGTGTGTGTGTGTATGTGTGTGTGTGTGTGTTTGAGGGGAGGGCTTATGTATCATGGAGCATGTGTTAAGGTCAAAGGACATCTTCTATAATTCAGTTGGCTCCATCCATGTTTTGGGTACCAAGTATCAAAGTCAGGGCATCGCATTCGCAGCAAACATTTTGAGTCATGGAGACATCTAGCCAGTCCCATATATATTCTTTTTCTTGAAATTTGTACCAGGCATCACTTCATCTCTTTGAACTCCAAATCCCACTATGCCTTGTTGGTGAAGTTTTGATGGTCTCTAATATACTTTCACAGCTGCAACCACATTTAGTTTCTTTGTAGATGGCACTAGAGGGTCAACGAGGTGTTTGTGACCTCTAGTGTACTGCATCTCTGATACTTCCAGCAGGTAAATTTCAATAGTGGTTTTTATTTTTTGGATACAGGGAGAATCCCAGTGAAGTTACTAATACTCTCAAATCCAACTTCTCAGTGACTCTAAAGTGATTCTGCCTGGCAGTTTCCAATATTTCAACTCTACCACCTTGTACTTCAGGAAATGTCTCTGTTCATCGAAAATATGGTCCAAGTCTCCACTCAGAGTTAGGGATGAGAGCCTCATTTGAGTATGTTCTGAGTCTCTGAGATCATGACTGCCTATATCCCAGTGTTTGAGTTCCTTAAAAGTCTCTTTACTAATTCCTCATAGCTATTTAGTAATTTTTTTATTCACTCCATTTAATATCTTATGTGTAGAGTGCTGATTGGACTCTCATTGCTAAAACTCAAATCCATTCTTTGTGATGGAGCCACACAATTGCTTAAGAGCCACCTGCCCCACATCTCTGCATTCACTGTTTCTGAGCACCCAGCCCTAAATTACCTAAATTGTTCTACTTCTCCTGGATGATACTGTCTGGTAGCAGACAATTATCATTGTAAGGCCATAATACTTGCAAAGTACCACAGCTACCCTGATTATGATGACTAATTGGTTGTCAACTTCACACACACAAGAAGAGGGAAGTTCATTTGAGAAATTGACTCATCAACTGGCTATGGGAATTCTGTGGGGCACTTCCTTAATTGCTCAGTGATATAGGAGGACCCAGTCTACTGTGTGTGATATGGTTAATATGAAGACGAACCTAGGATATATACTGAAAATACCAGTACTGGGGACCAAGTCAGGAAGCAGTGATCCTCCATGGTTTCTTCTTCAAGAGCCTGCCTTGTGTTTCTGTCCTAATTTCCCTTGATGAAAAAACACAATCCACAATATAAAATAAACCCTTTCCTCCACAAGCTGATTTTCGTCAGTGTTTGATTATTACCCCAGCAACACAAACTACTGTAGAATCTTTTATTATTTTTTGTCTATACTTAATTTATTTTACTGTACTTAATACCACTACCTCCCTTCCACCACCACCCCCCCCCAACACTATGTAAGAGACAAAGAAAGTTAGAGGTTAAAAGGGGCATAGTTCTGTTTAGGCTGCTTCCTGGTGATTAGAGTCATAGTCATAAGGTTCTTTAGGGGAAATATCATTCTCAGTAGAAGTCCAGGAGACAGAAGCAGGAAGAACAAGCAGCAGTTTAGGGGACCACAAGCATGTAGGAGAAGAGCAACCTCTTTCTTCTTTATAGCCCTTTCTCTTCTTTGTAGGCCATTTTCTCCCACTTCTTTGTAGAGCCCCTCTCTCTTCTTTGTAGCACCCTCTTTTTCTTCCTCCCTTATAAGCCCTCTTCTTCTGGGGCTCTGGCTTTTTATCCTCTCTCCCAAGTCCTCAAAGTTTACATCCTGCAGTTGGTTAAGCCACTCCCTTGATAGTTCAAGAGACAGCTAATAGTTTACACCTGTTCCTTAAGCAGCCTCATGCTTGGGATCAAAGAAAAACATTCTCATAATTGGTTATTTTAATAAATTCATACCACAAACTTCTCTAACTTCAGATCATGATATCTTATCTAATAAAAATAAATAATTAAAGACACTCAACAAATGATAGTTTTTCATACTACAAAAAAATAAATTACTTTAATAAACCCACATGAAACCCTCTGAAATCATATTTTTTTTCTTGTGTACAACTTTTAGGAAATAAAGTAATCATAGGTATCCACTGGCTTTGCCTTTATCTGCCATTGTATTTCTGTCCATTGAAATTAAGAGGTCTTTTTTTTTTTAACCTAAGTGGTTAATGGTACATGCTAATCAAGGATGGCCCTCATTCTGAAGAATTTATATTAAGTATAAAAATTGTCAGATAATAAATGAGCCTTTTAGACTTGACTGATTTCCCATACCATTGCCCAGTATTCAATTATATACATTTGTAGATAGATAGATAGATAGATAGATATACAGACAGATAGATAAAAGTATGCATACTTATATATGCAACATACATTTGTATATAAATATAAAAGTGTATAAAAATTGGGAAAAGATGAGTATTTGTACCACTATTTTCAGATTTCTGACCCATGTTATCAAGCTATCTAAAACACAATCTAAATGAATATTCTATACTCTAGAATATTCTTTTCTTTACTTCAAAAATATACTATAAACAAATTAAAAACACTCCCAGTTAAAACTTAATTGCAAGTCAGCTTCACAGTTAGATTTGTTAGAATTTCAGGGCTGGATGTTTCAAATACCATGCTTGTTTTATGTGATTACTTTAACTCTTTGGAATTTAGAGTGTCCATCTCTAAAGCAGAGAGATAGTAATGCCCAATTCAAATTTTCATTTCTCTGCACAATTAATATACTCTAATTAAAAGTCAAAAATAAAATAAAACTCTACAATGGCTTTCCATGAGAGAAAAAATTTGGCATGGAGGCAAATTCCAGAGCTTTGTTCTCATCTCACATGGGTCAACTCCCTTTCTCTGGTGAAGCTTCTTAGGATTTTAGAGATTTTGTTGTTTTTTTTTTTTTACCCTAGGAAACAGAGTCAATAATCATTTTTGAAATGCAGTGGGAAAAATCCATCCCTTGGCAATTAAGCCAATTTCTACATTTCAATTTATATCTAAGAGATAACACATTTAAATGAGACCTTAACCAGTAGTAGTTTGAGAAAAGTTCTTCCCTACCTAGCTCTTAGCCATGATGTATTCATAACACACTGATGGGGATGGATAGAATGAATAACTCCTTGGAGTCTTAAGTATTCTCTGACTGTTGCTGAGTCTGTAAATACAGAAAGACACAACAATTATGAAGAGCCACCAACATTAAGAGCTGGAAGCAGATACTTTGAGAACCTCACAGTCCCTTCTAGTAATTAATTGCCTTTTCCCGAACCCAGGAAAACCACTCTCCTGGTTTTTAATAGAAAAGTTTATCAATGTATTTTGCCTTTAAGTCAATTTTTAGGTTTTATCACTTACTGACTTTATTCAATAAATATTTATTCAATTGATGCTATGCTGGTATATTATAGTGAATGAAAAAAAAAGTCAGTTCCCTCAGGGAAGTTATGGTCCAGTAAAGTTTTTGTTTTTAATGGTAAAGAGTGAAAAAAAAACCTAGTAGTAAAGTTAAATTTATATCCCACAATTTAGACTTCAAGAAATTAGTAGTGATTTCAAATTCTCAACCTGTACTTTTCCAAAATAGACCTAACACTGAATTATCATTCCTTTAAATTCAAAATATCTTGTGAAGAAACAGAAAGTATTGTTCTTACTGTGAAAAACTTACTAAGATAGGAGAGGAAAAGAAAGCATCATGGGACTTTTCCTCTTGCTTGGTTAAGTATCTAGAACATATTGTAATCTCAGGATTGGAGTGGGAAGTCATTCCTCATTACCATAGGCTGATAGTTCCATCACAAAACACAGGATAACAAGAGAAAATCATGACAGATTGGCTTAGTGTTTTACATGGTATAGACCATTCAGAAAGAAGATAAGAAAATGGGAGAAAACTGTCTGTACATTCATGGTTGGTGATGAATGTGAACCATGAAGAACACTACATAGAGGGGAGTGAACAAATGCTCACATAATAAATGATTCACAAATGATGAAGAATTGCTGGGAATCCTGCCTGATTTAAGTCATTCTACTCCTCTCTAACTAGAACTTCTTTCTCTATATATGTGTTACAAAATACTCACTTTCCATGTGAGTGTGTTCAGAGAGGGAAAGGAAAGGGTTCTGATGGTCCCTTTATGTTTCATGGCTTATTTGAGTCAAGGAACTCTGATTTCCATGATTCAGTTTCATGGGAAGAAACTCTAGCATTTATGACACACTCCAAGGTTGAAGAGTAGCTGATGAAGGTCATAGATGTTTTGCTTCTGAGGTTCAACCTAACCTTAAATATACAGCACTCCATATAGTGAAGCAATACATTGAGGTGTCATGTTTAGAGTCCAAACATGGTTAAGAAAATATTTTATAGGCAGGAGGGCTATCTCAGTCAGTAATGTGTTTGCTACATAATCATGAGGACCTGACCCTTATCTTCAGTACCTACATAAGAAGTCATAGTAGTATCACATATCTATAATCCCAATATCCCATAAACACAATTTAGAGGATCCCTGAGTCTTACTTGCCAACAAGTCTAGCCAAATTGATGAGGTCCAAGAAAACATCCAATGTCAGACTTTGGATTCCACATGTATATATCCACACATATGTTCTCCATAACCATGCACACATGTGCACACACACACACACACACACACACACATGTTTAGGTCTCTAATCGTACTATATTTGAAATATTACATCTAGAACCTGACATTTATGAAATATAGTTCTCCCATATATAAATGAAATTAATTCTGTAAACCACATAAAACAGTAAATAAGCAAAATCAAGTATACTATGAAAAGCATGTTTTGTGTCTTTCTTGTTGTAGAAGGAACACATTATTATTTGTGAAAAAGAATAATTAAATCATACTATATTCAATGAAGCCTTATTTGGTGCACTGAAAGTGGTTCAATAGTGGCCACCAACATACTCTATATATGGGATTAACACAGCACTGAGACATTCAGGATCAAGTTACAGAGATGTTGTCTCAGGACCCCTCCCCTTCTTTGGCTTTCTTTTCTCAAAATATTAGTGTCTTAAGGTTGATTACACCAATTTCATAGACTTTCTGAATTTTAATTTGTATATGATAAAACACAAAACAGGAATGCTCACTAAATTTTATAACTTAAATTTCCTGTTATGATTTGTATGGCATGAAATGTCAAAATGCTAATTGAAAATGTCAAATAATCACAAGAATGCCTGGGGTATTTACATATTCTTGATTCTGAATAGCTGCTTGCTATTTACAACCCACTTGTATTGTTTAAAAACATATGTTAATGGATTATTTTACATTTCTTTGTAGTAAATAGGAGTTAACTACCTATTCTTTCACTGATTAGATGATAGAAAAGTTGAACATTTCAATGCCTTTAAATTAAAGGATGGATAGCATAAATGACATCAGCATTCTTACTCATTCAATTGGTTTAGTGAACATTATTTTATTTAGAGGCGGTTAAACTTGAGCTTCTAATTATGGCATTTACATAAGGTATGTTGACCCAAATCCAGATTATTAACCCATTAAGTTGTCATTTTCATACAAAGCACATTATTGTGCTTTTTGAGCAAAATGCATTTTAATACAGATATTTTCCTTGAGCTTTCACATGAGCAAAGAGAAAAAGCATGTATAAATGTATTATTTACTGGGTCTGGCAGTACAGGCTTATAATTCCCTCCCCATGTGAGGCTGAGGCTAGTGGATTATAACGTGATTTAGAGAGTGAATTAAAAGTCAGTCTGGGTGATTTACTGATGACCTGTCTGAAAATATAGAGATTCAGGGATATAACGCAGCAGTGGAGCCTTTGCTTAGTGTTTGTGAAGCCTTGGGTTAATCCCAAGTATCAGCATAAATCAGCAATAACAATAATGCTGACCTCCATGTATTATTCTTTTGTTTTTGAATCCAAATATTAAAGATTAAGAAAAATATCCTCTTCTGATGATTAGAAAATAAAAAGTTGTGGCTAATGAGATCAACAGGTAAATGTACTAACCCGCATACCTAATGATCTGAATACAGATACCCACATATACCTACATGGTAAAAGAAAAAACCTGATTTTTGCATGTTGTTCTTTGGCTTACACACACACACACACACACACACACACACACACACACACACACACAACAGAGAGAGAGAGAGAGAGAGAGAGAGAGAGAGTAAATGCAATAAAAATGACATAAATGATTGTCATTCTCCATTTCTGAGGAAGGAATGTGAAATAATTCTGGCAAATTAGAATCTCAATAAAAGGGAAAACAGAGCATTCAGATATTTGTTCCATACTGACATGTTGGTTACAAACCTTATTGGTGGTACCAACAGACTTTGGAGGAAACAAGAACCATAATTTGTACCATATGCCAATGCATGATGCTATATTCCCAGAATTTTAATGTCACAAAACAAAGGCACTGGAGAGAGAGGTAGAAATAGCTAACAAGTACATTCTGAGTATACCATTGGGCTTTCTCATTTAGGCCATAATTTTGTTGATTCTGGATGCTATGTGGATGTACTTTTCAAATCTCAAATACAGAGGTCATAATTAACTAATAGCTTCAGTGTGTAGACTCTGAAGCCATCATGGTTGTACTAAGGCCACTGTTCCCAATCCACTAAAGCAAGCTTAATCAGGGAAACCTCTGAACTCCTGCCATCAAATTTTGTTCACAGACATCATAATGACCCTGCTAATTTTTTCTTACTCAATCATTTTCATCTCTCCACTATTCAAGGTCTTAAACATGTGAGAATCTCTGATCCTTTCTCATTGTCTCTAACAGATGTTTCTTTAATAAAACACTTCTATGATTAATCTATTTTAATATCCATTATTCAAATGACCCAAACTGACATATTATTACAAAAACATGATGTATCAGAAAGCATTGAGACTTCATGATCTTGGCACATTTGGCTTCCCATGACACCAATGAAGACTGCTCACAGGAACCTATGCCTTTTTAATCCATGTACCCCAGCTTCTATGGGCAAGCTGTCAAGGGAAGGATGGATGTTTAAGATAGCTACACCATCAGGATTGATTTCATCTATTGAATGAGAAATGGTGAACAAGGGCTGCAGTTGCCTTATTATTCTCTGAAACAATTTCATGTTATGTTTCAGAATCTTGCCAAAATTCCCAATGGCTCCATACAGCAGACTCTTAATGAACTTAATCACCTTTTGTTGGTTTTATCTTCATTGTCTCCCTTCCTTAATACTTCCAAAATATCATTTCCTTGGTTCTACATTTGAGTATTCTGCCTACCAAAGTCAAGTAAATCATACTCAAAGTTGTTTTATTTGTACAATTCACAGATTATAATTCTACTGAGGTCAGTAAAGAGGAATAAATAAGGCAATTTTGAAGATGTGGGAACAGAAAAGAAACATGGATGAGGGAATCTTTCAAGCTCTAGGAAGCAGACAGGGATAGAAATATGGTAAACACTAAACTCTAGGCACCCTGGGAGGGATAGATTTGCAATCTATTTGTTATGTAAAATGAATGAAGGTTTACAAAGATCAACTATTCTCTACATGCAGAAGTGGGCTTCAAGCTTATGAACTGTGATTAGAGATTGTAGAGATAGCTCCTAGTTGTCATAGCATATATAAGTACAAGAATAAATTGACTTCTTTGATGGCATTCACTTTCAAAAACAATGTCTTGATCTTTCCTTATTCTTCATTTTTAAGCTCTTGAGGGAATTTCTGTGTTGTGGCCTATCAAATTCAATAGGAAAATAGTCAACCTGGCAGTGAGTTATTTGCATGGCTTATTGATGTGAAAAGATCAAGGGACAGACAAGTTTCATTCTCCTGTCTCACTTTCTGATGTTGCAAGAAAAGAGAGGAACTAAGCAAATTGTTCTTCTTCAACAAAGTATTGTGAACCTTAAAAACAAGCAGGAAGTTCAACATCCCTATAGTCACTCAAAGCAGATCAAACTCTATAGCAATTGTATTTGCTATGTGCATTTGTCTCTCTTCATATGATTCGCTTGTTGTTAGAAATTACTATTATTTCAGAATATTAATGCTACCATTTCTTTTTCACTTTCCTGACTTCGTTGTGATTTTTCCCTCTTTTATTGATCCTATTTCATTGCTTACACAAGACTTAAATTGCATATTACCATCTTATTAAAATCTTACTCCCTAAATATATAGATATTCATATGTAGAGAGGAATTCATATATATCTTTGATGAATCACTTCAGTAATACTCATATTGTATTAATATTCTTTGTTTCATTATCATTCCCTCTACACAGGAGTTTAATTGCAAGCAAACTATGCTCATTTTTATTATAAAGTCTAGCATAATCTGTCATCTAATAAGTGACAGATGGATATTCTATGAATGAATGAATGAATGACACACTTTTCATAAATGAATACTGACATTTATTTCAGGAAGGAATAAATGTCCCTCTTCTCTTCCATTTCATCTTTCCCACATCTGTTGCTTTTGAAGGGAATGAAAATTATTAAAAGACCCCCTAAGTCCGCAGTAGAGCCAGGCCAGCCGCCAGGTGATTCCCGGAACTTAGCTGACCATAAACAGGTTAAAACCAAGAATAAAGGTCAATTGGGCCATGGGCCCCCAGGGCTTCAGGAACTGGCTGACCACAAAGTAGATAACAAAACAAGATTAGATTCATTCCTGAGACAAACAGATGTAGGATGTTTCCCGCTGATTAACTAATGGGCTGGGCTGGTACATTCCAGCTGTATTTCCCCTCCCCCTTGGGTTGTGGTAAATGATGGCCTGGGCTGGTACTTCCCACCTGTAATTTCCCCCACCCCTTAATCTGTGGTGCTCCCCTATTAAATATTCTACTCTACCCCTGCGTGGGGGTCGCGGCTCCTACCCCTGCATGGGATATGAGTGGCGCCCCTCAGTGCACTGAGCCCCCCCATTTCCCCCTTTTCCCCCTGAAATAAACCTCTTGCGATTGCATCAAGATGGTCTCTTGCGAGTTTTTGGGGCGGCCGTGATATCCTGAGTGTCGGGTGAGGAACTTCCCTCCCCCCGGGTCTTTCACTTTCAGCACTCATGATAAAATAAGGGAGACTTTCTTTTTATGTCCATTTCTTGATATATTCTGGATATCTTTCTCTTTCTTCACATTCTTGTTCTTACAAATTTCCTAATGCAAAATGTAGAGGGAGACGCAGAGGAAAACAGAAAACACACAGATAGAGAAAAATGGATAAAGACAAACTTAATAGTTTAATTTTTTTTGTTCCATTTTGTAAGAATACAGTTATTCCCAGCCCTGTACTTAAACCTCATCAACACACTCAGAGAACAGATGGACAATCATTATCCTGCTCCTAGAGATGAAGATATTCAAGAATGACAACATGCCCTGATGAAGCCTACATATCCTTTTGCTTCGATAATGTGTTGCTGCTAACATCTTCCACTTCTAATGCCAGAGGACACAGATAACATGCCTCACGTCCTCTTTTTTTTTTTAATTTTTTAAATTTATTTATTTATTGCTTCAGGTTACATCTCCATCATAGTGTCCTCTTTCCACTCTTCCCAGTCCTGCCCTTCTACCCTCTACCCACTAAACCTTCCATCCCACCCCTCTGGAACGGAGTGTCCCTACATAACATTCCCCCACCCCACAGAAGGATGCACATGGCATCTACTCACTTACTCTTACACTGGCAGACTCTATATATCATACACTTCATCTTTTTCTTTTTCATCTCCTAACTTTGTTTTTATTTTTGTTAGTCAGCTGCTCTAAAAGTTAAATGCAGCTGCACACAGACCAGAATGAATTAGGGACCTGAAATACAATGCAGCATGACTTCCTTTTTATAAACAGAATCTCAGCTGTTTTGGAATCAGGCCTCCTATATCACAGGTGGATGAGATGAGATCAATCATTTTTTTCTTAAGTCTGTGGAAGTTTTGCCTTAGTTAGAAACTCTCACCCAGTCTTTAAAAATTTAATAATGAGTTGATACTGTCTCTAAAAATGAAAATGAGGTAGCTGTACCTTAAAAGCACAGAATAACAACACGTTAAAAGTGGATCCAATGAGGCAGCTCAATGGATAAACGTGCTTCCATGCCTGACTACCTGAGTTCCATCCCCGACATCCAAAGGGTAGAAGAAGAGAATGGACCCCTCCACATTTTCCTTATCTCCACACATTGTGACATGTGCCACCTATACCATATGCATACAACATGAGTAACATGTACTTTTTAAAAAAAATAAAGTACTTGTTTTCCTATTGTATTCTATCCATTCCTTTCCATTACAGATACAATGGCTTTTCCTTCACTTTTATGTAATATAAACTTTTGAAACTGGGATATTAGAAGAAATATTCAAAGTCTGATCCATATTGTGTTATAAATTAGCGTTATCCAGCATTGAAACTATATATGTGCTTTAAAATTATCTGATATCTATAGTAAACAGAAAGGGAAATGTGTTAAGCTCACATTAATAGGATAATTTATGTCAACTAACATTTATTATATTGCTATTTCAACTTATAATCAACATAAAATATTGGTATGATAGTTCACATCCTTTTATTGTATTAAGTATTAAAACATGGCGTGTTTCATACTTGTAATGTGTTCAGTTTAAAATAGCCTCTCAACATTTATGCAGACAGCAGCTCATGTCTCTCCCACTGGAGACAGCAGCTCAGTAGGTAAACAAATGAGAAAATAAGTCTTTATTGGAAAAGAGTTCATGGACTGATTAAGGCATTGTGTTTCTAGAGTGATTTCAATCTGTATTCAGTTATTCAACTTTTTAAGAGTAATATACAATTGAACATTCAAGCTTGGTTTAATCCTTCATATGTGTTTGTTTCCTTTTATGAACTACAAATTGACTGTGATCATGTGGAAAATGCAGAACAAGCTATAGCATTTTTCAGGAGCACTATACTTGTGGCAGAAAAAGAAAAGATCTGCTTCCACGTTTTTCTTCTTTCCCCAAAAATTAAGTAGGCAAATTCTGTTACTTGCCCATTATTGTTACAAAAATAAACAATCACAGAAATTATTCACTTCAGAAATAAAATTTCAACGGCTTTTTGGCCAGAATTCCAAGGCAATATTGTATATGAGAGGTATTCTGTAAGGGACAGAGTCAGAAAAAAACAGGAGAGTAAGCTACCTGCCAGCAGACCTGCCCCACTACCTAGAATTGGTTCCAAAAGACACATCCCAAAACCCACAGCCTCAATTCCAACCTTGCAGCCAGTTCCCTTACCCCCATCTTTAGAAGATGTCACCTGCTCAAGTGCTGTTCACACCAGTCAGAATAACAACGTCCCCCAGGAAACAAAAACTAAGGAACAAGATAACCATCCAACATAGAAAACTCAGAAATCAGCACCTAGATCTATACTAATCAGAAACCCAGATACCCAAACACCATTGTAAGAACTTAATGAACAGCAATGTGGGCAGATTGGCCCTATGAGCCCAGCTATTCTTTGACAGCAAGACCTGATATTTCAATGAAGCTGAAACACAAGGAAATGACCTTAAAACCAACTTTATGAAGATAATAGAGAGATCATTAAAGAGGAAATGAAAAAAAAATCCCTTAAAGAAATTGAGGAAAAGACAAACAAAAGATGAAAGAAAAGCAATAAATCTCTTAAAGAATGCTAAGAAAGCCAAGTAAAAAGAAATAGAGGAAGAAAACTGCTCCAGACCTGAACGTTTAAATAGACACAATAAAAACAAGATGAAATCAAGGAATTCTGGAAATCAATAATCTAGGTTAAGTGAACAGGATCTTCAGGCTCAACCATTACAGACAGATTACAATTGATGGATGAGAGAATCTCAGCAGTTGGAGATAAAATAGAAGAAAGAGATACATCAATCAAAGAAAATAAAAGGTTAAATCTAAGAAATTCCAACCTGGGAAATCTAGGACACTATGAAAAGATCATATCTAAGAAAAATAGGAATAGAAGAAGGTGAAGAATCGCTTCCAAACACCCCGAAATTATAGTTAATGAAATCATAGGAGAAAATTTTGTAACCTAAAGAAGGACATGTGCATGAAGGTATAAGAAGCTTACAGAATACAGAACAAATTGGACCAGAAGAGAAAGTGCCCGAGCCACATAATAATCAAGATACTAAACATACAGAATCAGAACAAATATTACAATCTACAAGAGAGAAAGACCAAGTAATATATAAAGTCAGACCTGTTAGAATTATACCCGACTTCTCTAAGGAGGCCGCAAAAGACAGAAGAGTCTGAATAGATATTTTGCAGACCCTAAGATGCTAGTCCAGACTACATACCTAGCAAAATTTTCAATCACCATAGAGGGACAAAACAAGCTATTTCATTGTAAAGTCAAATGTAAACAATATATATCCATAAATCCAACACTACAGAAAGTACTAGAAAGAGAATTCCAACACAAGGAAGGTCAACACCCCTCCCCACACACACAAAAAAAAATGTAAGGTTTCTCAAAAGGATATTTTCCTCTGGGTGAGGGTCCTTATGGATGGATAGCTGGTCTTCATACAATTTTTTAGACTTAAAATGTCTTAAAGTCTCTGAATTTCATTCATCAGATCCTAAGACAGTTTATCAAGCAGGAATCTCCTTTGTGGTCATAGAGACCAAGTAGTTAGCATATGAAAAGTCTCCCAGGCTCACCATTTAGATGCCACAGGCCTACAAGAGTCAGTATTCCCTCAAATCCAAAGTCCCTGAGCTCCAAGGGAAGACAACTCTGTGCTTAGGCGCTCCAGAATCTCAGGGAGAGTCCATCTTCAGACCCACAATGGATCAAATAAGAGGGTGAAGCCATCTGGTGAGACAGACCCTCAACGGGTCAATACAAAAAGGTGAGACTGATGTGAGTTTCTCTATCAGAAAAGGAGGTGAAACAGAAAGAGGAGGCAAGTGCTCTGTCTACATGAATCTTGACTTAAATATCTTCAGTAGAAGCTTTTGTTTGTTTGCAAGTCATGCCCCTGGGCTCTATCTCTTCAAAAGCATTTTGCAGAAGGGCATGATATGACAGTCGGTCCACAGACTGCAATCTGGGGGCAGGCACCTCAGGGAATGTCCCTGCCCCCAATCTTATGATCAAAGGAGTCATCCCACCTTGGTGAGTTCCCAAGGACATGTCACTTCAGAAGTAAATCTTTTATCTTCAAGTCCAGGCTTTTGCTCTTATAAGTTCCCTGTGCTATTAAATGCTATCACTAACACCATGACATTCCCTCCTTTTTCACTAAACAATTAATTTTCCCTAACATACTTATGTGTCTATAATAAAAATTATCATATGAACTGTTTATGTATAATACATAAACAAAATAAACATAAATTTATATATATGTTAATATTTACACCTTTTCACAATCAAAATAAAATAAGGCAAGATATGTATTCATAATACAAAATAATATATAAAAATATCCTTAAATTTACCTTAATATTTATAAATATACAAAATATATATAATAACCTTATATCTTATCAATAAACATAAATCAAGATCATTTTCAAATAATCTTAAATTTATGAAATATTTAAATTATGTTTTAATGATATAAAAAGAAAAGAAGAGGAAAGAAGAAAGTGATCCTTGAATTCATCCCTTTTCCTTGTCCCAAATAAATCTATTCTTACATCCATTCATCATATCCATTCATCCTAGACAATGACAAGCAATCACAACATATAACATATAACAAAATATACAAACAAAAATAAAATTTTTTCCCAACTTTAGGGATAAGAGGTGAAAATATATTTTTGGTGGTACACTTAAATTTTTGAAAAAATGGCCATTTCTTGGGAAAGCTAGCTGTAGCTTTTGTTATTTGATCTCTGTCTGATCAATCATTTTGGGCAAGCCTTTACAAATTGATTTGTATGTAGAATTTGGAAAAATTAGTAATTGAAGCAGTTTGTTAGGTTGGATCCTTTGGTTTATTTATCATATCGTTATTGTCATCTAGTCTTTGGTTCTGAAAATTAAATTTTTCTTTAAGTCTAAGAGGGAGAGAAGCAATATTAATTTTGAGTCCATTTGCAGCATAAACTTCATTCATGCTAAATGAAGGAATGAAATATCATGAACATTAGACAGTTCATAAAATACTCTTATCAAGTGAAGACATTTATGTCTCAGATAATAGGAGGTTCCCTTTGGTCTATCTGGTCAGATTTTATCTTTGTAAGTTTTGTTGGTAACCATACCTTTTCATTACCTATAGATATCTATGCATAACAACACCCCATCTTAGCACTATTGCAGGTTTCCATGCTAAAGTAAAAATATCCTTATAGTATATTGGTTGGTTTAATTCTTCAGTTCTCTCTATAACCCAGTGCCTTTCAGCTGCAGTGGTACCTTTTTCATCAACATTCAAGAAATTTAATATTAATAAAGCATTATGTAGTCTGTCTCTGGGATTCCTTAATTCCACCTTGTGTTTAATAAGCATCTCCTTTAAAGTACGTTTAGCTCTTTCTACAATTGCTTGTCCTATAGGGTTTTGAGGTATATGGGTAACATGTTTTATATTATAATATGTAAAGAATTGTTTCATTTTGTTTGATACATATGCAGAAGCATTATCAGTCTTAATTTGTGCTGGTACACCCATAAATTCCATAATTTCTAATAAATGAGTAATAACACAATCAGCCTTTTCTGAACTTAGAGCAGTTTCACATTGAAATACTTAATGTTTATCAATGGTATGATGCATGTACCTTTGTTTCCCAAATTCTGTAAAATGAAACACATCCATTTGCCAAATCTCATTCTTTTTAATACCTCTAGGGTTACTTCCAGCAGGTAATGGAGTATTGAAAGAACATGTAGGACGTTTTGTAATTATTTCTTTGGCTTTTGCTAGTGATAGAGAATTTCCTCTTGAAATCCGAACTGTTAATATGATGTTTTTCATGAAATTTTGAAGCTGCTAACACATTTCCTCTTAGTAATTGGTCAATCTTCATTACCTTGTGCCAATGAACCTGGTAAGCCTGCATGAATTTCAGGATGAGTAATATGTAATGGGTTATTTCTGCTTCTGATGACCTGTTGCAATTGTATAAACAAAGAAGTTAATTTTGTGTTATCAGGAATAAATTAAGCAGTTTCTATATTTAATATGACTCTTTCTGCATATAGAGAATCAATAAGTACGGTAAGAGGCTCAGAGAAATCTAATAATAGCATAAGGATTGCATACAATTCTGCCTTTTGAACCGAGGTATATGGACTTTTGATTACCTTGCTGATTTTATCTGTCTTATAACCTGCCATTCCCTGTTTGTTTGCATCAGTATAGAAAGATGGTACATCAGGAATTGGTGTTCCCTTTATAATATGAGGAAGAATCCAGTTAGTTCTTTTTATAAATTGTATATGTTTGTTTTTTGGAAAATTGTTATTAATTTCTCCCAAATACTTACTGCAAGCTCTTTGCCAATCTTCATTAATTACCCACAATGACATAATCTCAGCATTAGTAAGAGGCATCACTATTTTGGCCAGGATCATTCCTGATCATTGATGTAGTCTTATTCAACCTTTTACAATTAGTTCAGTTATTTTTTTCTATGTATGTTTTTAGTTTTTTACTTTCTTTATGTGGTAAGAAAATCCATTCTATAATATTATCTTCCTGTTCTTGTAGGAGAATGAGTTGATGGTAAAATGACCAAAATGCAATCAAGTTTAGGATCCATTCGATCTATGTATGCATCTTGCAATCTTTGTTCTACCAACATTAATTCCTTTTCTGCCTCAGCAGTGAAACATCTTGGACTGTTTAGATTTGAATCCCCTTGTAATGTTTGAAACAAATTACTTAACTCATAAGTAATTAAACCAAGGGTGGGCCTTAGCCAATTTATGTGTCTCATTACTTTCTGAAAATCATTAAGAATTTTCCATTGGACTCTACAGATCTGTACCTTTTGTAGTATTATTTTTTGTTGACTTATTTTATGACCCAAATAGTTGATTGAATCTCCTCTTTGTATTTTTTTTTTTCAGGAGCAATTTGTAACCCCCAAAGTGACAGATTATTTGCGTTTCCTTAAATAAATTCTCTAAAGTACCTGTATCAGAATCAGCCAACAAAATATCATCAATATAATGATAGATAATAGATTGAGGAAATTGTTTACGAATTATTTCTAATGGTTGTTGTAGAAAATATTGACATAATGTTGGACTATTCAACATTTCCTGTGGAAGTACAATGCAATGATACCTCTTGATTGGTATACTGTTTTTAAGAGTAGGTACAAAAAAAGCAAACCTTTCCCTATCATTTTTATGTAATGGAATTGAGAAAAAGCAATCTTTGAAATCAATGATGATTAAAGGCCATGACTTTGGTAATAGAGAGGGTAAAGGTATACCAAGCTACAAAGAACACATTGGTTGCATTATTCTATTTACAGCTCTTAAATCTGTTACCATTCTCCATTTCTCTGATTTCTTTTTAACCACAAACACCAGAGAATTCCATGGGCTGTTAGGTTACACTGTTCTATATGATGAGCCTCTAGCTGTTCTCGTACTAATTGTTCTAATGCCTGTAATTTTTCTTTTGTTAAGAGCCACTGCTCTTTCCATACCAGTTTATTGGATAGCCATTTCAAGGGTAAGGCTGTTGGAATTTTAGCACTGGCCCCTAGTATAAATTTGGAAACTCAAGACCTGGGGTGTCCTGTATTTGGACATTAAACATAACTTGCAATTGTTTTTGAGTACTCATATCAATACCTTCCTATAAAGTATCCATAATGCCATCATTGTTTATCTCTGAGACCATGGGGTTACTAATTCAATACCCCATTGTTGTAACAGATCCCTTCCCCATAAATTTATGAGTACATCAGCCTCATATGCTCTTAAATTTGCTATTTTGTCTTTCCGGTCCAACACATTTAGTCCAATGTATACTTTGTTTAACATGTGATAATTTACCAATTCCTATAAAATGTGTCGGAACCATTTGAAGTGGCCAATTTGAATTCCAGGATTCCTGTGAGATGACAGTGAAATCCACTCCTGTGCTATTTCAATACCATTCATTTGTACTTTTAATTTTGGTCTCTTATCACTCACCATTGTTTGCCAATACACACGTTTTCCAGTATTTTTACCTGCTCCTGTTCTGTCTATTGGAACAATCTTGCCCTTGGTATAAGGAAACAGCAACAGTTGGACAATTTTGTCCCCTGCGTTAATTGTCATCTCTTTCCATATGGATGTCATAATTTTAATTTCTTCCTTGAAGTCTCCATCTATAACACCTGGATGAATAAAGAATCCTTGACAAGTTAATCCATTTTTTCCAAAGATTAATCCTATTTTCCCTGATGGTAAGGGACCACAAATACCAGTGGTTAACATATAACATTCAATTTTTTGGATAATGTTTTAGGTTCATCCGTGGTCAAATACAAGGCTATAGTACCTTTAGTAGTCTGTAAAATATCAGCTATAATTAATTTTGTCCTTCCTGTTTGTTTATTTACCTCTGGTTGGATGATGGACAATGGTTCACATTGTTTTGGGGGGCCTGAACTGGTAGGACCTGCCCCTCATTTCCCTGCAAAGGTTTACCTCTGATATCTGTTTTAGAATTGCAATCCCAGGACTAGTGTTTACCGTTCCCACACTGATTACAATATCCTAGAGCCCTTGTCCTGGCATTGTTATTAGAAATCATTTGTTCTCTGTTTTTACCATGTTTTGGAGAGTCAAGATGCCTGTCATTTTGAGCTCTGAAACCAGTTTGAGTACTGGAAGTTGAAACCATACAATCTTTTTGGAAATCACAAAATTCATCACATTTATGGAATCAATTAAGGCCCTTAGCAATAGCTTGTCCTATCATTAGCCTGTTGAACTTGGGGACTAATCATAATTGTTTATCTTATCCTTTCATCTATTGGAGCTCCTTGAGCCTTAATGGTCTAATTATTCCTTGACAGTTAGCATTGGTATTTTCAAAAGCGAAGGTATTTATTAACTCTTGTCTGACATCAGGGATTGGCTCATCTCTCTCAACAGCTGAAGTTAACCTCTGCAAAGAGTCAGTAAAGATTTCTCCAGGACCTTGTATAATCTTAATATATGAAATATATTTTTTCCTTTCTCTGAATTTTTTCCCAGGCCTTTAAAGCTATATTACTGCATTGTTCAACTGCAATATTAGCCATGAGAATTTGTTTTCTTAAGTCAGCATATCTACCTTTACCAAGTACTTGATGGATTGTGACATTCATTCCCCCTGGCATATTTTGTCATTCTAATGAGATAGCTTCATGTCTCCACCATGATAACCATTGTAATTGTTGGCTACCTTCTAGCACAGCTGATACCAGTCCCTTCCAATGTTGGGGAATGACTCTATTGTACATTGCCCAGTTGTTAAGCATTTGCTTAACGAAGGATGAATGTAAACCATAGGATACAATAGACTCTTTGAATCATTTTAGATCTAACAAACCAATTGTATACCATGTTAATTCCTGATTAGGTTGACCTTCATTAACACCAGGTCTATTTTGATAAATCACTGGAAAAGCCTGTGTAATAACAGGCAGCTCATCTGGGGGCAGAGCAGTTGGCTCCACATTAAAATTGTTTTCAGTTTCTGGCACCACAGGAGGTGGTCTCGAATACCTAGAGGCAGAGGTGCCTGGAGCAGGGTAGGGTCACCAAGTTTGTTGTGACCCTCTTTGTTTCTCTGTTTCATCTGGTGGCACATTTTCCTTTTTATTTACTGACTCTGATAGAGTATTTTTCATTTCCTCAACCTGTGTTTATAAGTTTTGAAATTGTAAAGCCATGGTATGATTAGTCTTTTGATCATTTCCTCAACCTGTATTTGTAAGTTTTGTAATTGTAAAACTGTGGTATGATTAACCCTTCTGATAAACAAGTAAAAAAAAAAAAATAACATATCTTTCCTGATTGAAAATATTCACCAATAGGGGGCTGGAGAGATGGCTCAGCAGTTAAGAGCACTGGCTGCTCTTCCAGAGGTCATGAGTTCAATTCCCAGCAACCACATGGTGGCTCACAACCATCCATAATGAAATCTGGTGCCCTCTTCTGGCCTGCAGATATACCTGCAGACAGAACACTGTATACATAATAAATAAATCTTAAAAAAAAAGAAAATATTCACCAATAATTGCCATTTTGTTGATAATCTCTGTCATACCATCAAAACCTGCGTTTTCCTCTACTGCTTTGAAAATCAAATCATCAGTAATGCAGGCACCACCTGTAAAAGTAAATTTTTATTTATCATACATATATTTATCAATATTTAACAATTACCAAACAATTGCCTATAAAATTCCTAAATCCTAAACCCAAACCCTAACTCTAAAACCTAGCACCTAAAACTTCTTAATATCTATAATACAAATATTTAACATTAACCTAAGGTTTCTCAAAAGGATATTTTCCTCTGGGTGACGGACCTTATGGAAGGATAGCTGGTCTTCATACAATTTTTCAGTCTTAAAGTCTCTGAATTTCATTTGTCAGATCCTAAGACAGTTTATCAAGCAGGAATCTCCTTTGTGGTCATAGAGACCAATTAGTTAGCATATGAAAAGTCTCCCAGGTTCACCATTTAGATGCCACAGGCCTACAAGAGTCCTACTTCAGTATTCCCTCCAATCAGAAGTCCCTGAGCTCCAAGGGAAGACAACTCTCTGCTTAGGCGCTCCAGAATTTTAGGGAGACTCTATCTTCAGACCCACAATGGGTCAAATAAGAGGGTGAAGTCTTCCAGTGAGACTGATGTGAGTTTTTCTGCCAAACAAGGAGGAAGTAAAACAGAAATAGGAGCCAAGGGCTCTGTCTACACGAACCTTGACTTAAATATCTTCAGCAGAAGCTTTGTATGCTTTCAAGTCATGCCCCTGGGCTCTATCTCCTCAAAAGCTTTTTGCAGAGTGGTGTGAAATGTCAGGTGGTCTGGAGACCTCAATCTGGGGGCAGGCACCTCAGGTAATATCACCACTCCCAATCAGATGATCAAAGAAGTCATTCCTCCTTGGTCAGTTCCCAAGGACATGTCACTTCAAAAGTAAGTCTTTTATCTTTAAGTTCAGGCTTTTGGTATTTCAAGTTCTCTATGCTTTTAAATGCTATCACTAACCCCATCACCCATCACTTTAAAGATATTTACCTGAAAGAAATTATCCTTAAATACACTGTTTGTTATTAAAGCAATCTTCCCATTCTTTGAAAATAGTGGAATCTTTTATGCAGAAGTTCGACTTATATACAAAGGGAAAAATGTTTAAAATGACAACTAAAGTTTTAAAATTCATTGATTGAAAACTAAAGAGTTTGGTGATTAACTTTACTTTTTGCCTGATTGTTTGCATCGTCACCAGTTTCAAAGTGAAAATTATCCAGGGTAAAACATAGAGAATTGGTGCTTTTTGGCTCAAGGAATTAAATGTGATGAACCCAAGGGAACAGATGGCTTTCTAGAAATGAAGATACTGCAACGTGTTGATAATTTTATTTTGTGTCACAAGAATTCATCTACGGTGTGTACAAAATATGGGGACTCAAATGTGAGGAGTAAATCTGACTGCAACACAAAGGCTAGAGACAGCATCTCTTATCTAGCTGTATGTTCTCTAGGTTGTGGTTTCATTTCATATAGCATGCATACAGGAATAAAGTCTGTAAATAAGAATCTACAGAGTATACACCCACCAGGCAAGACCAAGCCTACCTATTGGGAAGATGGCTACTACTGTCTGAGTTAACAGAACACATTAATAGAAACAATGTTGATTTTGGATTTTATTTTCTTATTTGAGCTTTAGTTAGTAATTATATGATCAGAATTTACCATTTACAATGGTGGGTAAGATTTTTTAAAAATATAAATTATACACATCTAAAATTTAACACCAATATAAAACATGTATTAAATAAAATACTAATGTTAGAGATTACACTAGTCAAATTCTTATAATTTTGTAAATATTATCTCCCTTATGTTTGTGATTTTATTATTTTGGGAGATAAAGAAATGTACAGAAATGCATTTCTTTTAAAATTTAGATTCATGGAAATCTGACAAGTCCTGGAGTCATATGTGTTCAACATCAGTATAATATTTGTATTCCTTTTTAAAATTAATATTTTAAAGCTCAGTTTGTCCAAATTAAATTTACTTCTGATTTTTCTCTTTTCTTAATTTGCTATTTGAACTATTGAAAAGTATTTTCCTGATGAATGTGGTAATTACAATGGCATTCATTCAAAGGATTATTTTATATTTCATAAATACCATAGAACTTTATTATACTGTGATATATTTATGCTATATATACATTATACTATAATAGATACATACACTATATATTGCAGTATATTATACGTGTATATATTATAGTATATTAAACCATATATATTGTTTATCATATCATATATATACACACAAATATAATCTTTTATGTCACTCACACACACACTTTCCAGGATAATTTTCAAGTAAAATGCATTGCTATAGATTGTTGGACATCTTGGGATATGCTTTACTTTTGTCTTAGATAAGAAGTCTAAATAGCAATTAATTATTCAGTAATTAGTTATCCCTTTTATAGATTTCCCGAGTCTTTTCTTCTGTCATTAATTCAAAGGCCATTAGTTCTTATTTAATTGTGTAGCTCAAAAGAGCCTAGGGGGAAGTTTTCTGTAGGCACAGGTCAACTCTGTTAGCCAAGAAGAACTTTGAAATGGTACAAGGAAAAGATAGTTTGTTAACCCAAGACATATAAGGCAGTTATTTAATGGTGTAAGTTAAAAAAAAATCCAAGCATCCTAGTGATTTGATATATTAGACTCTATTCCCATTGCTACCTTGACAAATTACCACAAACATATAGAGTTAGCAAAACAAATGTTTTATCTTAAAGTTCTGTAGGTCAGATGTGTGGCAAGATCTCCCTGAGAAAAACATCGAGGCTCAGGATGAGCAAATATCTTCCTGGAGTCAATAGGGGAGAATCTACATTTTAAAAATTTTTCTAGTTGTTTGTTTTCCCCTTCTCCTTGGTTCTGACCCATCTTAATTCATCTTCTTTTAAAAAATGTTAAGAGTTTCCTGAGTCCACAGCATCCATGTAGGAATTCTGACACCCAGGGGAAGATCAGCAGATCTACTAAGGTAAGACTGAGGGCGATTCTCCCTGGGATTTGCAGCATGGTGGCATATGGCTGACCAGTACCAGGGAGGGGGGGGATCAGACTGGCAGGCGCTGAGCTTCCTTGTGTCCAAGGACACTATGGACAGGATATTGGAATTACATCCCTCCCCCTTTGCCTGGCTCCTCATCTGGGCCCTCTGCTGTGCACTCAAGGTACAGCATCTATGCCTCAGCTTAGAGCAGTGAAGAAGTTCTGGAGCATGTATGCAGTTGGAGAAACCAGGCTACACCCGTGCACAGAGTTTCAATTTGAGTGGCACAGCCTGGATCTGAGACTCTTCTGAGAGTAGATTAGGAGGACCTTAGCTACAGGGGGACTGTTGGAACCCCCTGCTGACTCAGGTAAGCTGCCCTGGAACACTGCTATTCAGGCAGGGAAAAGGTGGCTGAGATTCTCTGAGTCCAAGAGCTGTAGACACCATGTGGACTCCATATTGGAACTTCCTGCCTGTGTGCACTGCAGCAGGGCACTCAGTCTACAGCTTCAGTCCAGGGCATCAAGATCTCCTCCTGGAGCAGTGCGGCCGTCCTGGACTGTGGCATGCTGCCTGAAGAGAGCGAGGTGTGCTAGACCACAGAACTTCTGACAGAGAGGCACAGGTTGATTCTGAGAGACCCCTGAGTATAGCTTGGGAGGTACATACACAAGTCCTGACACTCTAGCTACAGGGAATCTCTTAGAAGCCCCACCAACCCAGACAGGCTACTCTGGAACACAGTGCCTCTAACAGGGAAAAGGAAGCTGAGATCACCCTTGAGTCCAAGTGCTGTAGATGCCTTGTGAACTCCATATGTAATGCCCTGCCTGCAACCACGTTGGCATGGTTCTCAGTCAACTACCTCAGTCTACAGTATATAGATCTCAGTCTGGAGCAGTAAAGCAGTTCTGGACTATTGAGTGATGCTTGAACAACTGGGCTGCACTGAACCGAAGAGCTTCTGACAGAGATGCGCAGGTTGATCCTGAGACCACCATGGATAGTAGTTTGAGAGAACCATAACCACAACCCTAAATACAAGGAAACTGCCAGAAGCCACACTGGCACAGGCAAACTAGAATGAAGCACAGTGATTCTGTCTGGGAAAAGACTGCTGAGCTTCCTCAAATCCAACCACTGTGGAGAGGGTGTGAATTCCACATCAGACCTTCTTGTTAGTACCTGCCTTGCCCCTTAGCTAAATACTCAGGCTACCACACAGAAAGTTCTGAATCTGGATCAGTGAAACAACCCCAAGCACTTGCTCACTGCCTGGGTGATGTAGGCTGTACCAGTTCACAGTGCTTCTGGCTATAAGGCAAACTTTGAACCTGAGAGCCCCCTGTGAGAATCTTGGGAGGGACAGGATTACAGTCTTGAGACATAAGCTTCAGGGGAACTGCAGCTCTAGCCTACAGTTTATGGCCTGCTAACCCCCACTGACATCACTAAGAAGACCAGCAGGATCTTAGGAACCTGCAAACAGGAATAACACATCCCATCCCAAACTCTGAGCAGAGTTCCCAGTTGGGACACAACAGGAAGTTGTGAGCTCTGGGAGACACAATGAGAACCAGCTCCCACACAAGGTCTTATCGAGCCTGTGGAGAACTACAGATCACCAAGTTATATGGCCTCCACACCAAATCTCCCTCCTTGATACCAAGCTAAAAGATTCCAGGAACAAACAGCTAAAAACAACCAGATGGATAAAGAGCAGCAAAAGAACAGAACTGACAAAAATCAGGGAAATATGACTCCAACAAAATGCAGCTCTGCTAGTACATAAGGCTCTCACCATCCCACCAAGGCTGAAACACATGAAAATGATGACAAATCTATGCTTTTGAAAATGATAGAGTCCTTACACGAAAAAAATAAATTCCTGAAAGAATTTAAAGAATCCACAATTTTAGAAAAAAAAGCAATGGATAATTCCATTAGAGACCTCCAAGCTAATTCACTCAGACATGAATGGGGGAAAAAACCCAAGGATATAAAATATTTGAAAGATCAGCAAACAAAGACAACCAAATTGGAGCAGGGAATGTTTAAAACATACAAAAGTGTTCAACACTTGAAACTGGAAATGGTAGCAATAAAGAAAACACAAGCAGAGACAATTATGGAGGTGGAAAATCAAGGAATGAGAACAGGAACTACAGACATGAGTATCAAAAATAGGATACAAGAGTTGGAAGACAGACTCTCAGGCATGGAAGACTCGAAGAAATCAGTACAACAACCAAGAAAATGAGAAATCTAAAATCATCCTCACACACAACATCCAAGAAATCAAGGACTCAAGGAAAAGATAGAACCTAAGAGCTATAGGCAGAGAGGAAAGAGAAGACTCCTAACTCCAAGGTCCAGGAAACAACTTCAACAAAATTATAGAAGAAAATTTTCCAAACCTACAGAAAGAAATGCGAGTAATATTCCAAGAAGCATACAGAACACCAAATATGTTAGGCACAAAAAGAAATTCCTCTTGCCACATATTAATTGAAACTCCAAATGTACAGAACAAAGAAAGAATGTTAAAAGGTGTAAGAGAAAAAGGTCAAGTAACATATAATGGCAGACACATCAGAATTATACCTGACTTCTCCTCACAAACTTTGAAAGACAGAAGGGCCTGGGCAGATGTCCAACATGCCATAAGAGACCTTAAATCCCAGCCAAGACTACATTACCCAGCAATACTTTCCATCAACATAGATGGAGAAAACAAGATATTGCATGACAAAGCCAAATTTAAACATTATCTATCTCCAAATCCAGAACTACAGAAGATACTAGAAGGACTAGAAGGAAATTTCCAACTGAGACAAGATAACTACACCCAAGAAAACAAAGGAAACAAAGGAAACTGCTGCAGCTAAACCAAAAGAAACACACAACCACTACCTACATATAACTAACAGGAAATAACAACCTTTGGTCATTAATATCCCTCAACATGAATGGACTCAACTCCCCAATAAAAACACACAGGCTTACAGAATGGATCAATAAACAAAAGCCATCATTTTGTGGCATACAAGAAACAAATCTCACTAACAAATATAGGCTTTACCTCAGAGTAAAGGACTGGGAAAACGTTTTCCAAGCAAACAGTTCCAGGAAGCAAGCTGGAGTAGCCATTCTGATATCAAATAAAATAGACTTTCAACTGAAATTAATGAAAAAATAGGGAAGGACACTACATACTTATTAAAGGAAAAATTATCAAGATGACATCTCAATACTGAATATCTATGCCCAAAATACAGGAGCACCCACATTTGTAAAAGAAATTCTTCTAAAGTTTAACTACACATCGATCCCCACATATTAATGATGGGAGACTTCAACACTCCACTCATACAAATGAACTGATCATCGAGACAGAAACAAAACAGAGAAATAATGAGAATAACAGAGGTCATGAATCAAATGGACGTGACAGATATCTACAGAACATTTCACCCAAACACAAAAGAATACACCTTCTTTTCAGCACCTACCAGACCCTTCTCAAAAACTGACCATATATGTGGACACAAAGCAAGACTCAACACATACAAGAAAATTGAATTAACCCCTTGTATCTTATCAGAACAACATGGATTAAAGCTGAATTTCAACAACAACTGAAGTAACAAAAAGTGTACACATTCATAGAAACTGAAAAAAATCTCTAATCAATGACCACTGGGCCATAGAACAAATAAAGGAGGAAATCAAAGACTTCCTAAAATCCAACATAAAAGGAGGCACAACATACCCAAACCTGTGGGAAACAATGAACTCACACAAATTAACAGGTCATAGAGACAGAAACCAAACAGAGAAATAATGAAACTAACAGAGGTCATGATTCAAATTGACCTGACAGATATATATATATAGTGTTTCACCCAAACACAAAAGAATACACCTTCTTTTCAGCACCTTCTTTTGACACAGTGCTATGAGGAAAGTTCATAGTATTAAATGCATTCAAAAAGAAAATTGTTCCAGCTCATATTAGCAACTTAACAGCAGAACTGGAAGAGCAAGCAAACACTCCCAAGAGGAGCAGAAGGCAGGAAATCATCAAACTTAGGGCTGAAATAAAAAATTTAGAAACAAAACAAACAATCAACGAAACCAAGAGTTAGTTCTTTGAGAAAAAAATCAACAAAATAGACAAACCTTATCCAAACTGACAAGAAGGCAGAGGGATATACCCAAATCATTAAAATCAGAAATGTAAAGGGAGAAATAACAACAGACATCGAAGAAATCCAGAGAACCTTAGGTCTCACTTCAAAAATCTGTACTCCACAAAATTTGAAAGACCTAAGCAAAGTGGACAATTTTCTTGATAGATTCTACCTACCAAAGCTAAATAAAGATCAGGTTAACAAATTAAACAATTTTATACTCCCTAAGGAAATAGAAAGAGGCATTAAAAGTCTCCCCACCAAAAAAAAAAAAAAAAAAAAAAAAGCCCAGGGCCAGATGGTTTCAGGTCATAATTCTACCAGACCTTCAAAGAAGAGCTATTACCAATACTCTTCAAACTCTTCCACAAAATAGAAACAGAAGGAACACTGCCAAGCTCATTCTATGAGGCCACAGTCACCCTGATACCTAAACCATACAAAGATCCAAAAAAGAAAGAGAATTTCCCTCATGAACATAAAAACAAAAATAATAAATTACTTGCAAACTTAATCCAAGAACACATCAAATGTATCATACTCCAAGATCAAGTCGGCTTCATCCGAGGAATACAGACATAGTTCAACATGTGAAAATCCATCAATGTAATTCACCATATAAACAAGCTGAAAGAAAAAAAAAAACAACAACACGATCATCTTTCTAGATGCTGAAAAAGGATTTGACAAAATCCAACACCCATTCAAGCTAAAAGTTCTGAAGAGAGCTGGAATAAAAGGACCATACCTAGAAATAATAAGGGTGATATATAGCAAGCCAGTGGCTAGCACTGAATTAAATGGGGAGAAACTTAAAGCATTTCCTCTAAAATCAGGGAAAAGGCAAGGATGCCAAATCTCCCCATATCTCTTCAATATAGTTCTTGATGTTCTAGCTAGGTGCAATAAGAAAACTAAAGGAGATCAACGGGATACAAATTGGAAAGGAAGAATTTAAATTATCCCTATTCACAGATGATATGATAGTATAAATAAGTGACCCCAAAAATTCCACCAGAGAAGAATTACAACTAATAAACATCTTCAGCAATACGGCAGTATACAAAATCAATTCCAAAAAAAAAAAAAAAATTCAGAAGTCCTTCCTTCTACAAAAGATTGGCTGAGAAAGACATTAGGGAAACAACACCTTTCACAAAGCCACAAACAATATAAAATACATGGGGGTAACTCTAACCAAGCAAGTGAAAGTCCTGTATGACAGGAACTTCAAGTCCTTGATGAAAGAAATTGAAGAGGACATCAGAAGATATAAAGATTTTCCATGCTCTTGGATAGGTAGAATCAACATAATAAAAATGCCCATCCATTTGATTTTTGTATATTGATACAAAATTAAGATTATATTTGGCCACAATGGTATTGACCCTTGTATATTGATGTAAAATTAAAATTGTATTGGGCTACATCGGTATTGATCTTTGTATATTGATACAAAATTAAGATTATATTTGGCCACATTGGTATTGATCTTTGTATATTGATACAAAATTAAGGGTAATGCTTCTTAAAGGTATTGTTCCTAGTAATGCTTAAAAATGAAATGTCAAGTTTTGGTCTCTTGCTACCAACCGTCATAAACTGTTTAGGATAATTAAGAAATGGAAACTAATAGTCATGCAAGCGTGTCATTTTGTTAGTTACTATGACAGTCTATCACAGTTATTTTCTAAGCTACTCAGAAATCAAGTTTCTAAGAGACAAGCAATATTTGCTTATCTAAATATAAGAGATAGATAGGGCATCTTCAAAAACCTCAACAGATTTGTAGAATATGGCATTCAAAGATGTTTTCTTAACTGATGATTTTTTGATATCGAGACATGTCAGCTCCTGACAGCACTCCCTATTCTACTCCAAGTAGAAGATGAGCATCGAAGAATCTCCAGTGGGAGATGGTTGACTTGGTGGTAAGCCTTTCTCTTGGCAAGAAAAACCCCTTGCTTCAACTGTAGACAGACTGCTGTCCAAAAAGGACAAAACTTGGAAGCAGGTAAGTCGACAGCCTAGCTTTGCCAAGACAGGGTAGGTAAGTCCTTCATATTTCCTGCTCTGTGATCAATGTCTGTCAGAGAAACAGGGCCACATGGTTGAAGATTGATGCTGTAATGTATGGAGAGAAAATGGGAACTGTCCAGGCAGCCACTGGTATGTCATTTCTTAGTTTTGGAAGCTGCAGGCCCTGTACTTCCTATATAATCATATATATTTATCCCTCTCAGGTCTCTGAGGTGGTTGAAGAATAGATAGCTAGAGTCTCATAGTTAAATTTTGAGTTGTTTAGGAATCAAGAGGGTGTTCTGGATCTAAGAAGATATTTTTAAAATTTTGATACAAGTTAGTATGAAAGCTGAGTTAGATATAGAACTTTAAACTCATGGAGATGGTTAGATAGTAGAATGTTAAAGTCAGGTGCCAAATACATATGGACTGGACATTGGGAATGTATGCTAAGTCATATAACTCTTATAATTGTGGCCTATTTATTTCTGTTGTTTTGTATTTTATTTATAGTTATAAGAAAAAGAACCATTTTTTGGACTGAAAGGGAGAGCTGTTGGGGGGAGAAAGAAATACCTTAAACTACAAAAAAAAAAAAAAGAAAGGAAGAGGATGGGGAGTTGAGGGAGAGGAGGAGAGGAGGGTGGAAGGGTGGGACTGAAGAGGGGAGTAGGGAGGGGATTGTGATTGAGATGTAACTTCAAGAATTAAAAAATAAATTATTAAAAAAATGGCCATCCTACCGAAAGCAATATACAGATTCAAGACAACTCTTATCAAAGTACCCACCCAATTCTTTACAGGCCTTGAAGGAACAATTCTTAATTTCATGTGGAATAACATAAAACCCAGAAAAGCTAAGTCAATCCTGTACAAAAAAAAAAAAAAACAAAAAACTGGAGGTATCAACATCCCTGATTTCAAGCTATACTACAGAACAACAATAATAAAAACAGCTTGGTACTGGTGTAGAAACAGACCAGTTGGTCAATGTAATTGAATTGAAGATCTAGAAATAAAGCCAAACACCTATGCTCACTTAATTTTTGACAAAGAAGCTAAAATGGTACACTGGAAAAAGTACAGCATCTTCAACAAATGGTGCTTATCTAACTGGATGTCAACATGTAAAAGAATGCAAATAGATTCATCCTTATCACCTTGCACAAAACTGAAGTCCAAGTGGATCAAAAACCTTAACATAAAACCTGACACACTGAATTTAATAGAAGAGAAAGTAGGGAAAATGCTCAAACTCATTAGCACAGTTGACAACTTCTTGAACAGAACACCAATATCTCAGGCTCTAGGATCAACAATCAATAAATGGGACCTCATGAAACTGAAAAGCTTCTTTAAGGCAAAGGACACTGTCATTAGAACAAAACGGCAACCTAGAGACTGGGAAGAGTTCTTTACCAACCCACATCCGACAGAGGGCTAATATCCAAATTTTATAAAGAATTCAAGAAATTAAACACTAAGAAACCTAATAATCCAATAAAAAAAATGGGGAACAGAGCTAAACCGAGAATTCACAAAGGAGGAATCTCTAATGGCTGAGAGACATTTTAAGAAATGTTCAATGTTCTTAATTGTCAGAGAAATGCAAATCAAGAAGAACTTGAAATTCCATATCACACTTGTAAGAATGGTTAAGATCAAAAACTCAAATTAGTTTTTAAATCCACATCCTTGTGAGGCTGTGGATTTAGGGGAACACTCCCCCATTGCTGGTGGGAGTGTAAAGTTATACAACCACAATGGAAATCAGTGTGGCAATATCTTAGAAAACTTGAAATAGCTCTAACTCCAGACCCAGCCATACTACTTCAGGGTATACATCCAAATGATTTCTCAACAAACCACAAGGACATATCCTCATCTAGGTTCATAGCAGCTTTATTTGTAATACCTAGAATCTGGAAACAACCCAGATGTCCCTCAACTGAAGAATGAATTAAAAATAAATAAATAATAAATAAATGAAAAAACTGTGTTATACAATGGAATGCTACTCAGCTATCAGAAAAAAAATGAAATCATGGAATTTGCATCCAAATGGATGGACCTAGAAAAGCTCATCCTAAGTGAGCTAACCCAGACTCAGAAAGATGCACATGGCATGTATTCACCTATAATTGGATTTTAGTCTTGTAGTACAGAATAACTATCCTACAACTAACACAGCAAAAGGAAAAGGAACATAGACCTTGTTTCCTGTTAGTGGGGTATTTTGCCCTAATAGATTGGCCATATGGGCCTGCAGTGCAAGAGGAAGCTCTTAACACTCATATGACTGCTGTACTGAGGGGGGCTAATATATAGGGGCAACTCAGTTCAGAGGAGTAGGATAGGTGGGAGAAGGGTGAGAGGGTGGCAAGGTGGGACTGGGAGGGCTGGAGAGAGGGGACTGTGATGGAAATGTAACTTGAAGTAATACATAAACAAAAAATGTTAAATCTAAAATATTAGTTACACAAAACATTCACAAAATTTGGGACACTATGAAAAGATAAAACCTAAGAATATAAAGAATAGAAAAAGAAGACTCCCAGCTCCTAGACCCAGAAAAACTTTTAACAAAATCATAGAAGAAAACCTCCCCAAGCTAAAGAAAAAGATGCCCATGAATATACAAGAAGCTTAAAGAACAACAAATAGAATGGAGCAGAAAAGGAAATCTGTGTGCCACATTGTAATCAAAAGGCTACATATATAGAACAAAGAAAGAGTATTAAAACCTGCAAGGGAGGGGGCTGGAGAGGTGGCTCAGCGGTTAAGAGCACTGTCTGCTCTTCCAAAGGTCCTGAGTTCAATTCTCGGCAACCACATGGTGGCTCACAACCATCTATAATTGGATCTGGTGCCCTCTTCTGGACTGCAGGCATACATGCAGACAGAATACTGTATACATAATAAATAAATAAATAAAATATTTAAAAAAAAAAAAAAACCTGCAAGGGAAAAAGACCAATTAACCTATAAAGGCTAACCTCTCAGAATTACACCTGACTTCTCAATAGAGATCCTAAAAGCCAGAGGGCCTGGACTGATATCTTGGAGATGCCAAGAAACCAGAGGTGTGAGCCCAGACTACAATACCCAGCAAAATTTTTCATCAAGATAGATGGAGAAAACACGATATTCTACTGTAGAAAAAAATGGCTAATTAAATTATTTAAGCATATTTAGGTTATATCTAATTGTTTCAGCGGCTGTTAATTCTTAGCCCACCATTATAAATGAGCATAGAGACACCTTATGGATTTTAACAAGCCTAGGCCTGAATTGTGCAATCCTAGCCCATCTAAGTAAGTGACTTCAACACACTGCTTTCACCAATGGACAGATCAGTGAGATGAAAACCAAACAGAGAAATAATGAAACTAACACAGTTCATGAATAAAATGGACCCAACAGATATTTTCATAATGTTTCACCCAAATACAAAAGAATATACCTTCTTTCCAGCACCTCATGGAACATTTTCCAAAATAGACAATATAGCCAGTAAAAAAGCAAGCATCAACAGATACAAGAAAATTGGAATTACCCCTTGTATCTTATCAAACCACCACAGATTAAAGCTGGGCTTCAACAACAACAGAAATAACAGAAAGCCTGCAAACTCATGGAAACTGAACAACTCTCTACATAATGACCTCTGGGTTAGGGAAGAAATAAAAAAAGAAGTTAAAGACTTTGTAGAATTTTATGAAAATGAAGGCACAACATATCCAAACTTATAAGACACAATGAAAGCAGTGATAAGAGAAAAGTCCATAGCACTAAATGCCTTCATAAAGAAACTGAAGGCTTCTCATATTAAAATTTAAAAGCACATCTAAGGAAATTGAGGATTTCATTAACTAGTGGGTAATAGTGGTTGCCAAGGGGTCCAGCCTACAGAAGGGAAAGAAGGGAAGTGACAACCAGGGCTGTCTGCCAGTGCTCCAACTGAGGACTAGTGTTATCCAGACTTACCTTTGACCTTTCTTGCCCTGTACCTGAAAAGAAGGTATATTCTTTTGTGTTTGACCTTTTCTGCCTGCCCTCAATCTTGGCTTGTGAACCCCACTTCATCTAAGTTTTTCTGATCCAGCAAATTAGACCTGGACCCAAATCATCTTCCTCATAAAGGCGAAAGTTGAAAAATCAGAGATGGAAATGGCCAAAGCCCAGAACAAGCTGAATACTGTTCTTCAGTGTCTACTGGAGAAGAGTCACATAGAGAGGAAAGACCTTGACAAAGAAACTGGGGAAAACCCCTTCAGATACATCCAACAAGGATTGTTTTATTGCTGCCACTCACAAAAGGCCATTTGCCTGCTTACCCCACCAGTGGAGGACGAAGGGGAGGAAGATCGAGGATAGACTCACTGAGGGTGTCCTCAGAGGTCCAACACATATGTGATCAAACTGTTTGACCAGAGTGTGGATTTGGCCCAGTGCCTGGATGCTCAACAGTCCCTCAGTGTTCAACCAGCTCACCACTGCCCATGCTGCTTGAGGATGAAGAAGCTTGAGAGGTCATGAACAGCAAAAGTCGTGATGTGTACAAGTTGCCTCCACCCACAGCCCTGCGATCCCAAATTCCATCCCCACTGCAGCCTGAGACCAAGGTTGATGATGGATCCTCCAAGCCTGAATCTTCTCCCTCCATACTCCTCTACCACATCATGCAGCAATGGAAGCTCATATGTCAGAGGTGGTAGGAGGTATCTCATTGGAATCAGCTTTGTTACTCACAGAGTATGAAATCCTATGGGAGATGTATGATCACCAGTGATGTTCCCAGTTTCCCCACCCCAAAAATGTGCCCCAAACAAAATAAATTAAATTAAAACCACACCTAAATGAAACTGCAACTTAATTATCAATTGCAGTTATTAGTAAGTATAAACTGTAAGATTAAGCTGGTGGAACAGCCTGCAGCTTGACAGAGCAGCAGGCAGCCTGGCAGGATATCAGCAGATGGGCCTGGCCCACCTTAACTGTCAGACTGATTTATCCTGGGGAAAGAGCCCTGGATCAAGTTTGACCTACACCAGCTGTAAACTAAACTATGTTAAGTAATATAAGTTGTTATATTAGGCTGGTAGAATTATTGGCATCTTGGCAGGAGATTCACCTGAGTTCAGCAGGAGTCCAGAAGTCTGGGAGTTCCAATGGATCTGGATTGCTTGGACTGATAGCCTATAAGCTGTCACGGTCATTCCCCAATAATGAAATACACCAAGACTTTTAATGTTTCAGCACTTAACCCTTAGCTGGGCAGACTCTCAATTAACTACTCTAAGTTAACCTGGATCACCTAATCCCAAACTGCCATGTGCCTGTGATTACCTTCCAGAGTTCTCAAACACATCTCTCTGCTTCCAGGTCTCCCAGCAGAATGAGCTAATCCACTGTGTAAAATGCAGGGTTCCTGTTCTAATCTCAGGAAGTCCCATCTTCCTATTCTTTCTGCCCAGCTAGTTGGCTATCAGTAACGTTTATTAACCAATCAAGAGAATGCCTCAGAAGGGATGGTAACCAGATCTTAGCATTGAGATCAGCCTAAAAGCACTAGAACAAAAAGAAGCAAGCACACCCAAGAGGAATAGATGTCAGGAAATCATCGAACTCAGAGCTGAAATCAATAACTATGAAGCAAAGAAAACAATATAAAGAATCAATGAAACTAAGAGGTTGTTCTTTGAAAAAAAAAATTAACAAGATAAACAAACCTATCACCAAACTAAATAAAAAGAAAAGAAACACTGTCCAGGCTAATAAAATCAGAGATGGAAAGGAGGACCTAAGGACAGACACTGAGGAGACACAAAGAATCATTAGATCTTACTTCAAAAGCCTGATCACAAAATTGGAATGGACAATAATTTTCTTTGTAGATTCCACATAATCAAAGTTAAATCAATGATCAGGTAAACAACTTAAACAGTCCTATAACTCCTAAGGAAATAGGAGCAGTCATCAAAAGTCTCACAACCAAGGGGGAAAAAAAGAAAAATCCCAGGGAAAGATGGTTTTATTAAGGAATTCTACCAGACTTTCAAAGAAGAGGTAATACCAGCACCCCTCATACTATTCCACAAAATAGAAACAGAAGGGACATTGCAAAAGTCATTCTATGAAGCCATAGTCACCCTGACACCAAAACCATACACAGATCCAACAAAGAAAGAGAATTTCAGACCAATTTCCATTATGAATATTAATGCAAAAATACTCAATAAAATACTTGCAGATGGAATCCAAGAGCATCAAAAACATCATCCACCATGAGCGAGTATGCTTCATGCCAGGGATGCAGAAATGATTCAACATCTGAAAATCACCATATAAACTAACTACAGGAAAAAGAAATCACATGATCATATCATTAAATGCTGAAAAAGCCTTTGAAAAATCCAATACCCCTTCATAGCAAAAGTCTTGGAAAAATCAGGCAGACAAGGTACATATCTAAATATAATAAAGGCAATATACAGCTAGCTAACAACAAATTAAATGGAGACTAAAATACAGGAAAAGATAATAATTCTCACTCTCTCCATAATCTATTCAACATAGTACTTGAAGTTCTAGCCAGAGCAATAAGACAACCAAAGGAGATCAAGGGAGTATAAATCAGAAAAGAAGGCAAAGTATCCCTATTCGCAGATGATAGAATTGTTTATGTAAGTGGCTCCCAAAGTTCTACTAGAAACCTTCTAGAGCTGATAAACACCTTCAACAAAGTGGCTTGATTAAAAATTAATTCATAAAAATCAGTAGCCCTTCTTTACACAAAAGGTAAAAGAATTAAGATAGAAATTAGGAAAACAATACCCTTCTCAATAGATGCAAACAATATAAAATATCTTGGAGAAACTCTAACCAAACAACTTCAAGTCACTGATAAAAGAAATTGAAGAAAGTATATAAGGTGGAAAGATCTTCTATGCTCATGGATTGGTAGGATTAACATAGTAAAAATAACCATTTTACCAAAAGGAATCTTCAGATTCAATGCAATTCCCATCTGAGCAAGCCAGAGAGACTAAGCTGATACACAATATTCTTTGATGATATCTGTTTCTGTACCTCCCTTGAGTTACTGCCTTGTATTCCCTCAGTGATAAATTTTACACCTTCAAAAAGAAAAGAGAAATAGTGGAAGATACTTAGTTTTGAGAGGCATCATCTTCAGGAGTGATCAATGTAGTTCTGATGGTCTTAGGCTCACATAAACGGGTTTCTATAAAGAAGCCTGGTACTTTCCATGAATCATCTTTCTGCTCATAGAGGGTTCTGGTTTTCTTTTTGCTTCTGTCATGTTGTGATGTTGCTACGGACCTTTGCCAGGATACTCATGCCATGTGGTCAAGAATTTCCACTGGAGAGAACCAGAAGTCAAATTAACTTCTTTGCTTTATACAGCATCCAGAATCAGGAAATTTTTTATAGCAACAGAAAACAGGATGACACCCATTTTTAGCCTTTCTTATATTTGGTCCCATAACAAAGTTTAATCATCTATGCTGTCTTCATTTTCAAGGATAATTGGAAGGTTGATATTCTTTGTTTGTTTGAGCACATGGGACTGACTATAAATAGAGTAAACTCCAACTTGTCCCCATCACTTCATTAATTTAGCGTGTACACGGCATACACACTGTCTGAACAATATGAAGGTCTTGTAAACTCCCCTTTTGAAGAGTGTCATTTTTAAACTAGCTTCCAAGGTATTATTTCTCATGTTCTCTCTGAAGTTCCTTGACAAAATATGTGCTAAATTCCTGACTCTTCAGAGCATGTGGCTGGCACCAAACAATCCCAAGGGAAACAGATGAACCTGTTCTTCATCATCTTTTCAGAGAGGGTTTCAATTCCGCAAGCTTGACAGGAAGTCACATTCTCACTTCATCCTATTCTGGCATTGGCATCTCCTTTGAGGTTTCTGTAATGCTTTCTCTGACACCAAGTATGGGCATCTAGCTACAAGATGATCAAAAGAACTTGTAACGTGTGGAGTACAGATGCCTTAGATCTGAGCAATGTGTGTGAGATGAGGCAATGCAAGAGCTGCAGAATGTTCACTGAGTTTTGAGTTGTCAGCAATGTTAAAATTTGTAGCTCAAAGCAAATGCAGATCAGCAGTCCTGGAATAGAAATTTCACTTTATTCCCTGAGATGATTCATTCAAAGAGACTATTTATTGCATACATAGTTTGAAAACCACATCCCCATATTCTAGAATTACTTGTACATAAATTTATCTTATTGGCTCTAAAATTATCTGTACAGTCATGCACAAAGGATCAGGGGATTCACTAAAAAGCACACAATGTCAAGTGTTAGACAAGCTGAGATTATTCTAGGAATGACAGTTGTTTTTAACACGTGGTCACCAAAAGAACAATACGTGATTTTTCAGTTATGATTTAGGCCAGAAATTAAGTGGTACATAACCCTCCCACCCAGAGCTTTATTTGAAAAGAGGAATGTATGTAGGACATCATTTAACCTCAGAGAGACACAAACAGAGAACCTGTGGTATAAGTACTAGCACTCTTCATTATACTTCTGTGGCAGAATTCTGTATAAGAATTCTAAATGTTCATTCTACTGTGATAAGCAGAGAATGTACCTACACTCCAATTTTACTCCTGTGCCTTTGGATACTAACTTAGATTAAAAAAAAAACTACTGGGTGGGTAGTTTTTGCAGTTTTTTAGGTATACAGAAATTGTACCATGGATGTGTAAACAAACTCTCACAACCCACTTCTTCCTGGAGGCATTCTGAGGCATTCTCCATGCTCTTGGCTAGTTCTCATTTCCTCTCTGTTCTTCAGCCTGACTGGCTCCTTCTACCTAGCCCTCTGCTTAGAGAAGTTCCTTGTAGTATTTTCTCCCCCACTGTGCTCCCTGATTTCATGTAAATTCTCTCTCTTCATGCCCCTGCAGTTTATGAATGAGACCCAGCACATCCTGGAGACTTTTTTTTCTCTAATCCAGCTTCAAAAACAAGCAGTCTCTTTCTGAGGAGCCACAGCATTTTAGAACACCTATCTGAATGAGTCTTATGGAAATAAGGATAAGCAGGAAATAAGGATATTCACAGGAGTAAGTATTAACTAGGTAAACATAAATTTAAAGTAAAATACAGTTTTGTTAGCTGAGGCTTAAGGAGAGCAATTTATAGAGCACTAAAGAAAAATTGCACAAGTTTACCATTATATTGTAGTCACAGAAGGCAGGAAAGTGCTCCTTTCACTCCTTTTCTAATTCAAACCATTTAACATTATCCATGTTATCACTTAAAATTGAAGTATAAATATTCCTGATATCTACATAGATTTCTGAAGCTCCAATTATATCTACATCTCCATCAAATGTGCTCCAAACAATGGCATAGTTGGCATTAATGTATTGCCACAAGAAGTGGTGGCATACCTCAGATCAGACAGTTGGTCAAAGATCTGTCCTTAATCAAATGAATCCTCCTGCCTTTTAAGGAGCAGTTCCAAATCCTGCCTTTAATATTCACCATAATAAGCACTTGTGGAATTTTAGAAACAATATAAGAGCCCAGGTTCAAACTTACAATAATTAAATTAGAATTTCTTGGAGCAAGGTCAAAAAATTAATTATTTTAGAAGCATTGTATAAACCTTAGAGTCTGCCAAGGGTAGAATTCTGAGCATTGAGCTGAATAGCTACCTTTTTCATAGCTAATATTGGTGCACAGGTTGTATACTTAGCTTTCAGTCACAGGCAACTAAGCTATGACCAACAGCAGTCATACCCTTCTCAACCTTTCATTCTCTTACAGCAGCTGTTTTAGGATACTCGTTTTAGGAGTTAGAATATGATGAAATCAAACAAAGGACACAGCACAAGCAAACAGAAGTTTTAGACAGTGGATTCTATCCAGAACTCCAGTCCAACACTCTCACCCAGTGACTTAGGATTTATCAGAGCCCTTAGTCAGATACTACAGTGAGAGAACTTTAGTCGCCTAAATTTTCTAGCAGAAAGGCAATCTTGACTAACTGTGCATGCAATGGTGTCTTCTCTTGCTTGGTTTCTAATAAACTGTTAGTGTCTATTCAACATGGGCCTAATTATTATATTAGTAACCTTTGCAAATGCTACAACAATTTGTAGGGACACAGAAAGATGAATTTGCAAAAATATCTAGTAATTATTCTGCACAGATACATCTTTTAAATCACCCTTTTTCTTCTAAACCTGTGTTTAGAGATGTTTCTATAAAATAAGGGGTGGACTGGTATGATACTGGGAAGATTAGTATAATATTAGATTAAAACAGGTAAACAAATAATAAACATAAGTAAGTAACAAAGAGGTTGCAGAAAAAGGAGAAAAAAAGGAAAGCAGCAAATTTCATTGTGTTTTCTTTAGAATTGAGAACTATTAGTAGTTATGTAGAATACCCAAATATGGGTGGATCTTCCCACCTCACCATAAGCAAGATAATGCCCATAGATTTATTCATGGGCTCATCCCTTACAGGATTCTAGATTGTGTCAGGTTGATAGCATTAACTATAACAGGAATGCTGAGATCACATTCACTATGCCTATTCATATTGGATCTTTGCCAGAATGTGTGAGGATGAAGAGAATCAATAATACTGCTTCCCTAGTTGGAACTTTTGATGGAGAAACCATTCATTTAATAATTCATTCAAAATTATTTCTTGACTATTTACTCTTTTGTTTAGTGATTTGCATGACCTATATAGAACAGTTAACCAAAGAGACAGATATTTTCATAGCACTGTAACCTGTAGAGCTTGGAGATACAGGTCTAATGCTTACTTGCTAGTCTTGCTCTGTTACAAGGAGCCCTGTTGATCAAAGATATGAAGAATTTTACTAGAAAGTTGACTTGAGCTAAAAGTAGATGTGATTCAAATTGTTGAAGCAAAGAATTAGTTATTCAGAGTTAAAACTATTAAAAAAGTATGAGATTGCTAGTAAATTAGTAAATCAAATATTTTCCTTCTCACAAACAGTTGTAAACTCCATCTGAGAAAAACCATTCCTAAAAAAAAAGGTAGGTTTCTCTCTGTGCACAAAATAATAATTTTGCATCTCTGATATTGTAGTGGAAAAGGACATGTAGTGAGATGTCAGGACATATAGCCATTTAAAAACTGGCTGAGAACAGGGAAAAGTTTTGACAGGCTTGTAAATGACAGTCATCAAACCAGTAAACCTAGGGAGCCTTGGAGTCAGGTCATCAAGGATGAATTTAAGTAATAATCCTCTATGGTGAGAAGGAGAAATGAGTTCCTAACTACCAGGATCAACTTCCCAGGGAAAAAAGCAGAATGTATCATTGGTGTTGATCGCTGAATGAATTGAGAGGCAGGGAAACCATACAAAAGAAGTTTGTGTATTCATATGTATACTCCTGGCCACTGAGACATCTGTAATAGACTACTGCTGATTCCCAGGAACTCATGCAATTATGTGGAGCCCTCTGGTAAAATATGGACACTAAGTAAGTTGGCTGCAACTCAACCCTCAGGAGCCTCCTCTCATCTTTCACTATTTATTAGTTCTTTGTTTAATATTTGATCCATCCTACTTCCATTTCACCTTCACTAGATTACCTTGTTTTTTCTGCATTGTTTCTAAACATACCATGAAGAATCTTATACTCGGGGCTTCTGATTTTTTTGAGTTAATTTTGTATCCAGCCACCTTGCTGAAGTTGTTTATCAGCTGTAAGAGTTCTTTGGTGGAGTTTTTGGGGTTGCTTATGTATACTAACATATCTGCGAATAGGGATAATTTGACTTCTTCATTTCCAATTTTTATCCCTTTGATCTCCTTTAGTTGTCTTATTGCTCTAGCAAGGACTTCAAGTACTATATTGAAGAGATATGGTGAAAGTGGACATCCTTGTCTTGTCCCTGAGTTTAGAGGAAATGCTTCAAGCTTCTCTCCATTTAATTTGATGTTGGCCACTGGCTTGCTGTATATTGCCTTTATTATTTCTAGGTATGGTCCTTGTATGCCCGTTCTCTCCAGAACTTTTAGCATGAAGGGGTGTTGGATTTTGTCAAATGCTTTTTCTGCATCTAGCGAGATTATCATTACATCGGTATTGATCTTTGTATATTGATACAAAATTAAGATTATAGTTGGCCACAATGGTATTGACCCTTGTATATGGACGTAATATTAAGATTGTATTGGGCTACATAGGCATTGATCTTTGTATATTGATACATAATTAAGAGTATATTTAACCACAACTGAAGAGATCTTTGTATATTGATACAAAATTAAAGGTAACGCTTCCTAATGGTATCATCTCTAGAGATACTTAAAAATAAAATGTGAAGCTCTGGCCTCTTGATACCAACTGTCTAAAACTGTTTAGGATAGTTAAGTAAAACAAACTCCTAGTCATGCAAACATGTCACTTTGTTAGCTACTATGACAGTCTATCACAGATATTCTCTAAGCTACTCAGTAATCAAGTTGTTAAGAGACAAGCAACATTTGCTTATCTAAATACAAGATATGGATAGGGCATCTTCAAAAACCCCAAGAGATCTGCAGAATATGGCATTCAAAGATGTTATCTTAAATTAAGATTTTCTTTTTTTTGATATCGAGACATATCAGCTCCTGACAGCACCCCCTATTCTACTCCAAGTAGAAGATAAGTATCGAAGAATCTCCAGTGTGAGATGGTTGAATTAGTGGCAAGCCTATCTCTTGGCATGAAAAAACTCCTTGCTTCAACTGCAGACAGACTGCTGTCCATAAAGGACAAAACTTGGTAACAGGGAAGTCGACAGCCTAGCTCTGCCAAGACAGGGTAGGTAAGTCCTTCATAATCCCTGCTCTACAACAAATGTCTGTCAGAGAAACAGGACCCAAAGGCTGAAGACTGATGCTGGAATGTATGGAGAGAAAATGGGAACTGTCCAGGCAGTCACTGGTATGTCATTTCTTAGTTTTGGAAGCTGCAGGCCCTGCACTTCCTATATAAGCAGATATGTTTATCCCTCTCAGGTCCCTGAGGTGGTTAAGAATAGACAGCTAGAGTCTCATAGTTAAATTTTGAGTTGTTTAGGAATCAAGAGGGTGTTATAGATCTAAGAAGATACTCTTAAAAGTGTGTTGCAAGTTAGTATGAATGTTGAGTCAGATATAGACCTTTAAACTCATGGAGATGGTTAGATAGTAGAATGTTAAAGTCAGGGGCCAAATATGTAAAACTGGACATTGGGAAGGTATACTGGGCCATTTAATTCTCATAAATGTGGCATATTTATATCTGTTGTTTTGTATAGTATTTACTGTTATAAGAGAAGGAACCATCTGTTGGACTGAAAGGGGAAGCTGCTGAGGGGAAGAGGGTGGAAGGGAGGGACAGGAAGGGGGAATAGGGAAGGGTTTGTGACTGAGATGTAACTTGAAGAAAAAAAAATAAAGTATTTAAAAAAAAAAAGAATCTTATACTCGGGGGATCCAAGATGGCGGTGGCCCACAAGGACACATTTTGAACTTGGGGAAAAACAGCCATAAAAGCACAGAGTTGTAGGACGCTGTCCAATAGACCCGCCGAAGTTTCACTCAGTTCCAAAGAGACTATTAAAAGTCCCCGGGCAAGGCTCACCCCCACCTCTCTCAGACACGGAAGCCGCTGAATCCGGGAATCGGGAACTCCCATTGGGAGAGATGCCTGGTAAGATCGACCCTAATACCTAGCGGGCAGATTCAGACCCCACACGGGATCACTCACCAGCCTACTAGGCACCCCACACCCCACATGGACCTTATAGCTATTTAGAAAAAGTTGCGGACCCGTGGGAGTTTTAGCAACAGCAGCAGCAGGGTGCACTGCGAGGGGTCCACGGCGGCTGCAGCAGTGGATTCAGACCCAACATGGGATCACTCACTAGTCTACTGGGTCCCACACACCCCACGCAGAACTTCCACCTATTTAGAAAAGGTTGCAGACCCATGGGAGTCCTAGCAGCATGCTATAGCAGCGCCTTGGGTGGCGGGGCTGAGGCACACGTCCACAGCAAAGTAGTGAGACAGAAGTGCACACACCGAAGTAGTGGGGCAGGACACGCACAGAGGCAGGGACCACTGCAGATGCACGCAGAGGCTGAGGGTTCCAAAACGTGGAAGCCAGAAGCCAGGGAGATCACAGCTGTATTCTGGAAAGCCCAAACATATAAGGCATGGAGTCGAGCCCTCTCAAACTCCTTGGGGACCTCCAGAGTCCACAGAATCTGTGCCTGGGCAAACAGGACCATACCACCAGAGCCACTGCAGGCTGAACACTCAGTGTGCAACATAGAGAGGTCTGACTTGGGAGCAGTGAAACAATCACAGGCCATTGCTCATTACCTGGGAATAGGCTGCAGAAGCTCATAGTGCTTCAGGCTATTAAAAGCACAGTGACCTTGAGATCCCACTGTAAGCAACGACAGATGGACAAGCAATTCGACTGCTACACCAAAGCAGCCCCTGTGGATCCAAGTGGAGAAGACAACGAAAGCAGACAGCTAAACACGACCATATGGCCAAAGGTCCAAGAAAAAACAGAAATCAAGGAAATATGACTCCAACAACGCAAAACTATCCTAGTTCACCCAATTCTGACGACCTCACAACAGCAGAAACACATGAAAACGATGACAATTCTACATTATGGAGAGTTACAGAGTCCCTTCAAGAAGAACTTAAATCTATGAAGGAATTCAAAGAAGCCACAATTTCACAATCGAAAACAACGCATAACACCATTAAAGAGCTCCAAGCCAAAGTGGCTCAACTTGAACAGGAAAAGGAAAGGCAAACCCAATCAAACTGGAGCAGGAAATGTACAAAATGAATAAAACCATTCAAGACATGAAAATGGAAATGGAAACAATAAAGAAAACACCGTCAGATGTAAAAGAGGAAATGGAGAATCAAGGGAAGAGAACAGGACTACGGATGTGAGTATCAAAAATAGGATGCAAGAGATGGAAGACAGGATCACAGGCATGGAAGATTTGATGGAAGAAATCAGCACAACATCCAAAGAAAAGGAGAAAGCTAAAAAGTCTCTCACCCACAACATCCACGAAACCAAGGACTCAATGAAAAGGCGGAACCTAAGAATTATTGGCATAGAGGAAAGAGAAGACTCCTGACTCAAAGGTCCAGGAAATATCTTCAACAAAGTCATAGAAGAAAACTTCCCAAACCTGAAAAAAGAGATGCCAATAAAAATCCAAGAGGCTTACAGAACACCGAACAGATTAGATCAGAAAAGAAACTCCTCTCGCCACATAATAATTGAAACACCAAATGTACAGAACAAAGAAAGGATATTAAAAGCTGTAAGAGAAAAAGGCCAAGTCACATACAATGGCAGTCCCATCAGAATTACACCTGACTTCTCCTCAGAAACTTTAAAAGCTAGAAAGGCCTGGACAGATATCCTACAAGTCCTGAGAGATCATAGGTGCCCAGCCAGACTACTATACCCAGCAAAACGCTCTATCAACATAGATGGAGAAAACAAGATATTCCATGACAAAATCAAATGTAAACAAAATCTCCCCACAAACCCAGCCCTACAGAAAATCCTAGAAGGAAAATTCCATCCCAGAGAAGATAACTTCACCCAAGAAAACAAAGGGAATAGAAAACTCCTCAGCAACTAAACCAAAAGAGGCACAGGACCATCACCTATACCAAACTAATGGGAAACAACAACCCCAGGTCACTAATATCCATCAACATCAATGGTCTCAACTTCCCAATAAAAAGTCACAGATTTACAGAGTGGATCCGTAAGCAAGACCCGTCCCTTTGCTGCATACAAGAAACACATCTCACTACCAGAGATAGTCACTACCTCAGAGTAAAGGGCTGGGAAAAGGTTTTCCAAGCATATAGACTCAGGAAGCAAGCTGGAGTAGCCATCCGAATATCAAACAAAACAGACTTCCAAGTGAAGTTAATGAAAAAAGACAAAGAAGGGCATTATATACTCATTAAAGGGAATATTCATCAAGAGGAAATCCCAATACTGAACATCTATGCCCCAAATAAAAAGGCACCTACTTTTGTAAAAGAAACACTTTTAAGTCTTAAATCGCATGTCGATCACAACACATTGGTAGTGAGAGACTTCAACACCCCACTCACAACAATGGACAGATCATCAAGACTGAGGCCAAACAGAGAAATATTGAGTCTAACAGAGATCATGAAACAAAGGGATCTAACAGATATCTACATAACGTTTCACCCAAACACAAAGGAATACACCTTTTTCTCAGCACCCCACGGAACCTTCTCCAAAATCGACCACATAGTTGGACACAAAGATAGTCTCAATAGATACAAGAAAATTGAAATAACACCTTGTATCTTATCAGACCACCACGGAATAAAGCTGGTCTTCAACAGCAAAAGAATCAACAGAAAGCATACACACACATGGAAATTGAACAGCTCCTTACTGGACGACCACTGGGTCAGGGAAGAAATAAAGAAGGAAATCAAAGACTTCTTAAAATCCAATGACAATGAAGACACAACATAGCCAAACCTATGGGATACAATAAAAGCTGTGCTACGAGGAAAGTTCATAGCACTAAGTGCATTCAAAAAGAAAATTGTGACAGCTCATATTAGTGAATTAACAGCTAAGTTGGGTGAATTGGAAAAAAAAGAAGCAAACACGACCAAGAGGAGCAGAAGGAAGGAAATCATAAAACTTAGGGCTGAAATCAACAACTTAGAATCAAAAAGAACTATACAAAGAATCAATGAAACTAAGAGTTGGTTCTTCAAGAAAATCAACAAAATAGACAGACCCCTAGCCCAATTAACTAAAAGGCAAAGAGAAAGAACCCAAGTCAACAAAATCAGAAATGAAAAGGGAGAAATAACAACAGACACTGAGTAGATCCAGAAAATATTCGGGTCCGACTTTAAAAATCTATACTCCACCAAATTTGAAAACCTAAGCGAAATGGACAATTCCTTCGATAAATTCCACCTATCAAAACTAAATCAAAATCAGATTAAGAGCTTAAACAGCCCAATAACCCCTAAGGAAATAGAAACAGTCATTAATAATCTCCCAACCAAAGAAAGCCCAGGGCCAGATGGCTTTAGCACGGAATTCTACCGGACCTTCAAAGAGGAGCTAACATCATTACTCTTCAAACTCTTCCACCACAAAGAAACAGAAAGAACACTGCCAAACTCATTCTATGAGGCCACTGTCATTCTGATTCCTAAACCACACAAAGACCCAACAAAGAAAGAGATCTTCAGACCAATCTCCCTCATGAATATAGATGCAAAGATACCTAATAAAATACTAGTAAACCGAATTCAAGAACACATCAAAAATATCATACATCATGATCAAGTAGGCTTCATCCCAGGAATGCAGGGATGGTTCAATATACGAAAGTCTATCAATGTAATTCACCATATAAACAAGATGAAAGAAAAAAACCACATGATAATCTCACTAGATGCAGAAAAAGCATTTGACAAAATCCAACACCCCTTCATGCTAAAAGTTCTGGAGAGAACGGGCATACAAGGAGCATACCTAGAAATAATAAAGGCAATATACAGCAAGCCAGTGGCCAACATCAAATTAAATGGAGAGAAGCTTGAAGCATTTCCTCTAAACTCAGGGACAAGACAAGGATGTCCACTTTCACCATATCTCTTCAATATAGTACTTGAAGTTCTTGCTAGAGCAATAAGACAACTAAAGGAAATCAAAGGGATAAAAATTGGAAATGAAGAAGTCAAATTATCCCTATTCGCAGATGATATGTTAGTATACATAAGCGACCCCAAAAACTCCACCAAAGAACTCTTACAGCTGATAGCAAGGTGGCTGGATACAAAATTACCTCAAAAAAATCAGAAGCCCTTCTTTATACAACAAACAAGCATACCGAAAAAGAAATAAGGGAAACAACCCCCTTCACAATAGCCACAAACAATATAAAATACCTGGGGGTAACTCTAACCAAGCAAGTAAAGGACCTATACAACAAGAACTTCAAGCCCCTGAAGAAAGAAATTGAAGAAGCATTTAGAAGATGGAAAGATCTCCCATGCTCTTGGATAGGTAGGATCAACATAATAAAAACGGCTATTCTACCAAAAGCAATATATAGATTCAATGCAATTCCTATCAAAATACCAACACAATTCTTTATAGACCTGGAAAAAGCTATACTCAATTTCATATGGAACAACAAAAAGCCCAGAATAGCTAAATAATTCTTGTACAATAAAAAAGCATCTGGAGGTATCACCATCCCAGATTTCAAGCTGTACTACAGAGCAATAATAATAAAAACAGCATGGTACTGGTATAGAAACAGACCAGTGGATCAATGGAATCGAATTGAAGACCCAAACATGGACCCACACACCTATGGCCAACTAATCTTTGACAAAGAAGCCAAAATCGCACAATGGAAGATGGACAGCATCTTCAACAAATGGCGCTGGTCCAACTGTATGTCCACTTGCAAAAGAATGAAATTAGACCCATACCTTTCACCTTGTACAAAACTTAATTCCAAGTGGATCAAAGACCTTAACATAAGGCCGGCCACACTAAAGATACTAGAAGAAAAAGTAGGAGAAACCCTCGAACTCATTGGCACAGGTGACAACTTCCTTAACAGAACATCAACAGCTCAGGACCTGAGATCAACAATCAATAAATGGGACCTCATGAAACTGAAAAGCTTCTGTAAGGCAAAAGACACAGTCATTAGAACAAGATGGCAACCAACAGACTGGGAGAAAATCTTCACCAACCCCACATCTGATAGAGGGCTATTATCTAAAATCTACAAAGAACTCAAGAAACTAAATGCCAAGAAACCAAATACACCAATCAAAAAATGGGAGACGGAGCTAAATAGAGAATTAACAAAGGAGGAATCCCTAATGGCCGAGAGTCACCTGAAGAAATGTTCAACATCCTTAATCATCAGAGAAATGCAACTCAAGACGACCCTGAGATTCCATCTCACACCTGTCAGAATGGCTAAGATAAAGAGCTCAAATGACAGCACATGCTGGCCAGGGTGTGGAGAAAGGGGAACCTTCCTCCATTGCTGGTGGGAGTGCAGGCTTGTGCAACCACTATGGAGGTCTGTCTGGAGATATCTTAGAAACCTTGGAATAACTTTGCCTCAGGACCCAGCCATACCACTTCTGGGTATGCACCCAAAGGACACCTCACGGAGACATAGGGATGTCTCCTCATCTATGTTCATAGCAGCCTTATTTGTAATAGCTAGAAACTGGAAACAACCCAGATGTCCCTCAACTGAAGAATGGATTAAAAAATTGTGGTACATCTATACAATGGAATATTACTCAGCTATAAGAAACAATGAAATCATGCAATTTGCAACCAAATGGATGGATCTAGAGAAGCTCATCCTGAGTGAGCTAACCCAGACTCAGAAGGATGCACATGGCATCTATTCACTTATAGTAGGATTTTAGCTATATCGTATAGGATATCTGTACTACAACCAACACACCGAAAGGAACATGGAAATAACCTTTTTTTTTTTTCATTTCTTTTTCTTTTTCTTTTCCCTTTTTTTTCTTTTTCTTTTTCCTCTCTTTTTTGTTGTTGTTCTTTGTTTTTGTGGGTTTGTGTTTCTGTTGGTATTTTTTTTAGTTTTCCCCCCATAGCAAGGAGACACCTTTCACTGGCAGTACTGCCTCGTAGGCCCCCGGTGTATGAAGAGGCTCTCGGCCCTCATATGACTCCTGATCTGTGGTGAGAGACTGGTATGCAGGGACACTCTACCCCAGAGGATCAAGACGGAAGGGTCAGGGGGTAGAGCATGGGAGGGTGGGGCTGCGAAGCGGGAAAAGAGGACAATATGTTAAGGATGTAACGTGTAGCAACAAACAAATAAATTTATTAATTAAAAAAAGCAGGTAACAACGTTAAAACACTGTAAATAAAAAAAAGGACACAGCCGTTCAACCTGATTTTTAAACCTCCAAGTGTTGAAAAAACGTAGAGCTAAGGTAACATACAGGAGAAATGTGGTGTTAACCCATGCCTTTAACTTCAGCAGAGACGGGAGGAGCACCATAGAGTTAGTGGTCTTATAAATTCTGGAGTTACACGGAAAAGGGTGGTGAGGGTACACACCCTTAATCTCATCATTCAAGAAGAGTACACCCTTAACCCCAACACACTAGAGACAGAAACAGGCAGATCTCAGAGCTCAAGGTCAACCTGATACAAAACAAACTCTAAATAAAGAAAAACTTCGATCCAGGAGTGGTGGAACACATCTTTAATCCCCTCAGATGGGAACCACAGGTCTCTGATCCCAATAATTAGAATGCAGAGACACACACATAGGATTTGGGAGGACCTAAGTTTAAAAGCTACTTACAAAAGGCCAGTCAATACAAACAAATTGTCCTTCGAGATCTCAAAATATATACACTAAAGCTGGTTTGGCTCCAAAATAACAAAATAATTTCTTCTTTAAACCAGATTGAAAGATAACACTTTATATATTGTCAAAAACCAAATTTGCTTCAGGAGAAATATTACCTACCCCCCCCCCCAAAAAAAAAGAGGGCGATTGTCCCTGAGTGAGGATTAGGGCAGGGCTCTGTTCTTATCTTTCCAGGAGAATCAAAGCATCCATTCAAGGAACCCAGGGACAACTGGACAACGGAAACCTCAGCAGAAATCAGAATCAGACACCAAAAGAAGACAAGTGACCCAGAAGATTCAGCCTGACAGACTCCCTCAATAGCTGTCTCCAACAAAAGCCTACAACCACAACAACTTAATATTGCTAAGACCGTTCAGCTCTACACAATGCCCCAGCCAGAACCTCAGTAAAGCCTGGAAGTTCAGCTTCTGCCTACAAACTTCTTAGGACATCTAAACAGATGAGAACAGAAGGACTGAACATAAAAGGATTGTATTAACATTTTTAACCATTTTTCCATTTTGGTTTGGGCCCCAAACAGGTTTACGACGACCCAAATCAGCAGGAAGTCATTTTAAGAGAGCGACATCCCATACCCAGAGGGTGGGGAGGGTGTTTCTCCGCGTCCCCCCCCCTTTTTTTGGTTATTTGAAGGACAACTGAAAACTCTGTTATTTAGGGGAAGAGATTACAAGTTGTTAAATTGTCCTGTTTAATGGGTTTTGGAGGTTAGACCCAGGGTATTCCTTCTTTCCCTTTTCTGTATCCTTCTTTATCTCCTATGTAGGAATGCACGGACTTGAGAAAAATTGAGACATAGACATAGCACAGGAAGGACCAAGAAGAAGGGTCAGATTATTGAATATGCCCTTATACCTTTGTATATTGATACAAAATTAGTAGTTTATTTGGCTAAAGTGGTATTGACCATTGTTTATTGTGCAAAAATAAGATTGTATTGGTCTAAGTCGGTATTGATATTTGCATATTGATACAAAATTAAGATTATAGTTGGCCACAATGGTACTGACCCTTGTATATGGACGCAATATTAAGATTGTATTGGGCTGCATAGAAATTGATCTTTGTATATTGATACAAAATTAAGAGTATATTTAGCCACATTTGAATAGATCTTTGTATATTGATACAAAATTAAAGGTAATGCTTCCTAATGGTATCGTACCTAGAGATACTTAAAAATGAATGTGAAGCTCTGGCCTCTTGATACCAACCGTCTTAAACTGTTTAGGATAGTTAAGAAAAACAAACTCCTAGTCATGCATGCATGTCACCTTGTTAGCTACTATGACAGTCTATCACAGATATTCTCTAAGTTACTCAGTAATCAAGTTGTTAAGAGACAAGCAACATTTGCTTATCTAAATACAAGAGATAGATAGGGCATCTTCAAAAACCCCAAGAGATCTTCAGAATATGGCATTCAAAGATGTGGTCTTAAATTAAGATTTTTTTTGATATCATGACATATCAGCTCCTGACAGCACCCCCTATTCTACTCCAAGTAGAAGAAAAGCATCGAAGAATCTCCAGTGTGAGATGGTTGAATTAGTGGCAAGCCTATCTCTTGGCATGTAAAAACTCCTTTCTTCAACTGCAGACAGACTGCTGTCCAAAAAGGACAAAACGTGGTAACAGGGAAGTCGACAGACTAGCTCTGCCAAGACAGGGTAGGTAAGTCCTTCATAATCCCTGCTCTACAACAAATGTCTGTCAGAGAAACAGGACCAAAAGGCTGAAGACTGATGCTGGAATGTATGGAGAGAAAATGGGAACTGTCCAGGTAGTCACTGGTTTGTCATTTCTTAGTATTAGAAGCTGCAGGCCCTGCACTTCCTATACAATCAGATATATTTTTCCTTCTCAGCTCTCTGAGGTGGTTGAAGAATAGACAGCTTGAGTCTCATAGCTTAATTTTGAGTTGTTTGGGAATCAAGAGGGAGTTCTAGATCTAAGAAGATGGTTATAATTGTGATGCAAGTTAGTATGAAAGCTAAGACAGTTATAGAACTTTAAACTCATGGAGATGGTTAAAAGGTAGAATGTTAAAGTCAGGGGCCAAATATGTATGAACTGGACATTGTGAAGGTATACTGGGCCATTTAACTCTCATAAATTTGGCATATTTAATTCTGCTGTTTTGTATAGAATTTACTGTTATAAAAGAAGGAACCATTTGTTGGATTGAAAAGGGAAGCTGTTGGGGGGGAAGAGGGTGGAAGGGAGGGACAGGAAGGGGGAATAGGGAAGGGTTTGTGACTGAGATGTAACTTGAAGAAAAAAATACATATATGTATATATATATAAACTCATGGATATGGTTAGATAGTATAATGTTAAAGTCAGGGTCCAGATGCATATGGCCTGGACATTTGGAATGTATGCTAAGGCAAATAACCCTCATAATTGTGGCCTATTTGCTTCTGTTGTTTTGTATTGTATTTATTTTTATAGGAGAGAGAACCGTTTGTTGGACTGTTGGGGTGAAAAAGATCTACTTTAGACTAAATTAAAAAAAAAGAATAGAGGATGGGGGGGTTGCGGGGGAAGAGGGTGGAAGGGTGGGACAGGAGGGGGGAGTAGGGAAGGGATTTTGACTGAGATGTAACTTAAAGAAATAAAAAATAAATTATAAAAATATATCATTGATAAACAAACTAAAAAAAATAATCTTATACTCCTGATGTCAAAGAAAGTAAGATCTCCAATAAGAGAGCTATGAAAGATTATTATCATTTCAAAGAATATCCTGGCATTTCAAGTAGCTGGCAATCCATTTGTAGGCCTCTCTGTTGATCATTTCCTGCCAGTTACATATCCTCTGTGTTCTGAGTATTTGGTTACTACACAGGCATCCAGCAGGTACTTGGTGCATACAAACACATCTACTTAATTTTCTGCTCCTGTGGAAACAAACCAGAGTATCAGACAATGGGCACAAAGCATGAACTTCAGAGGTTGACAGTGAAGAAAGTAAAGCCATTCTCCTCTGAGCTAAAAGATCATTAATTAAGGAATTCGAGTTGTCATAAAATGCTTTCAACTGGTGTTTAGCATACAAATTAGCACAGGGCCCCTGACTGAGCATTTAAAGAAATGAAAGTAGGTCTAAAAGGCATGACAGAGGCAAGCATAATTTAATAAAATGAAAGTGGATTCTCAAAGCACTGATAATATTTGCTTTGTTCAGCAGTACCCTCTCTCCTTGAAAGCCAATTCAATTGTTATAATTCAGTATTGTAGGCATTGCAATGAATTATTTAAGTAATAGCAGTGAAGAACACTTCTCTTTAGAAAGTCTACAAAGCATTGATATGTGGTGTATAAAGCTAGAGCTTCCTGTAACAAACAGTATGTTTTACAGAGGTTTTGGAACCTGTAACACCAATTCCACATCTCAGTACTAGCAATCCCTACTGTATTTTTTAAGAAGACAGTCAATGATGAGATCATAATAGATAAATCCAGAGTTTCAATGACATGAATCTGTCATAGTTGGCTTCTCACCAGTGTTGCTAAAAGTGAGATCATAATCTATACTTCTAAGAGGTATTAGTAACTCTTGTCCTGAACAAACTAAGTAAAACAGCCAAATTAATAGTTAAAACTAGAAAAGGAGATTTCTTCCATGTGAAGAGAAGAGAAAGAGAAACAATAAATTCAGTGATCTTTTCACCAAATGGGACTTTGGGGTGGTCCTCAGCATGTGTTTTGTATATGAAGTTTGAAAAGGAGATGTTTCTGCTTAGGTTGACCCAAGCTTTTCCTCTCCCAACATGAGATGGTTAGGGAAGTTATAGGATTTTAATAGTCTTGTTGCCAAAACATCTATTTTGAATGTCTTTATTTTTGCCAGGCTGGTTATATCAGAGCCACACTTCTAATGCAGGTGAGCAGAGAGGTTCTCCTCAGTGCTTCCCAGAGATTCAGACTGGAGGCATGTTTCTTATCATCTGAAACAAATATATTTTTTTGTGGCCAACTGAGAGGCTCTGAAGTGTTGCTGAAACAGTTTGAATGCTGTGCTCTACTTGGAAGACCTTTTACCTCTGCTTTGGACTCATCAGCGCCAGTACTTGTCTTCCGGCCTAAGCTCATGGGAAGGGTTTAAGAAATAAGGTGGAGCATATGGAGCCCATTGTAAGAGAACTGTGAAAGATGTTGCCATGTTGTTGCCTCCTTCTTTGCTACAAGAGACTTAGTCAAATTTGTATCAGCAAAATTATTTACAAAACAGCAACAAGAAATAAATCACTGTAGAAACTGTCATGAAAAAAGTATATTAAAATGATGGAGACCAGAGGGAAAAATTTGAAACTATTTATATGTATTATTTGAAATGAGTTTATCTCCAATTTTCCAAATTGTTAAACTGGATCACCATTAGCGAACTTCTTCTCTATTATCTCTCTAAAAGATCCTAACTAGATTTACTTTCCCAAGTATTTTTATGCATGAAAAAATACTATAGTTACACTGTGGCGAGCCACAAAACTGTGGTGAGCCGCAACCCTAAGATGGCGCCTGGCTTGATGCCAGAAAGCTCAAGCTTAGCTGTAAACAAGCCTTAGTTGGTAGCAGCTGCCTAGCCCGGTGTGCTTCCTCCTTTTGTGAGCCTATCTTGGATCACCAGGTGGCATGATCTGATTGGGTTTGAGTAGGCATATAAGGGCTTGGGGGAGGAGAAGCAGAGACACAAGCAGGGACACAAGCAGAGAGACACAAGCAGAGAAGCAGAGACACAAGCAAGGATTCAGAAGACTGTTTTCAAGGGACCTGAATAAACTGCTTGAGAAGAGCTTTTGCGAGTTGCGTCGTCCTTGCTGGTCAAGGGGGACGTGACAAGTGGTGGCCCGTACGGGGAACCAGAAAAGACTCAGAACTCCTGCAGTCAGGGGCAGTGCACTGGTAAGTTCCCGGGATAAATTGGGACAATAAAGTTTCGCGGAAATTGCAAACTATAAGGTCTCCAGAGGGAGCAATAAGGACCTCGGTAAAGAGTCAATAAGGTCTCCAGGAGGGAGCAATAAAGTTCCGGGATTCGGACGAGTAGAAGACACAACTGGCAGAGCAAGGTGAGGAAAGCAGAGAGTGCCTCACAGAAATGGAGCGAATGCTGGCCTTGCTGGCCTTTATCAGTTGCTGGGAGAAGCTTGGGAGAGATCTAGATTTTGCCTGGGAGCAAGGTACATTGCAGGGAGGAGCACGGCCTATTTGGAGACTTGTTCGTAGTTGTTTAAAAGATCAGAGATATTGCAAGGCCGTGGAAAAGGGACAAGAGGCATTAGAGCAGTTAAAAGAGGAGCGCTTGGTCAAATCTGGGAAAGATACTTCGGAAGAGGATAGCTCAGAGTCTGAAGAGGAACTTGAAATGTTAGCAAGGGAAATGGAGAAGTCATCTTTGAGGAAGAGTTCTGACTGCACCCGGATAGAGCCCTCAGGTCCGGGGCCGCCTGTGTTGGCGCCGCCTTCATATAATGAGACTTCCCCTCCGAGTGGTCCTAGTGGGCGGTCATTCTGTCCAAATGTCTGGAGGGAAGTGAGACATGAACTATACTACCCTGTCTTTCAGGATGGAGGGGGAAATCGTTATCATGAACCCCTCGATTTTAAGGTAATTAAAGCACTCGCTGAGTCTGTCCGCACTTATGGGATTAATGCTGCTTTCACTGTAGCTCAGGTGGAAGCTCTTCATCGTTATTGCATGACTCCTAGTGACTGGATGAGCTTGGCATGTGCCTGCCTGTCCTCTGGGCAGTATTTAGATTGGAAGGCTTTCTTGATTGAGTTTGTTAATGAAAAAGCTGCTGCTAATTGTGCAGCAGGAAACCCAGCCTGGGATGTGGACATACTTCTTGGGCAAGGTCGATATGCTCAACAACGAACTGGGTATCCGGCTCAGGTGTTTGAGCAAATCAATTTAATCGCAACCAGAGCTTGGAAATCATTGCCTAACAAAGGGGCAGTGAATAGCAATCTAACCAAGGTTATTTAGGATCCCCTGGAGCCTTTCTCAGACTTCGTGGCTATAATGGTTTAAGCCACTGGAAGGGTATTTGGAGACCCTGATTTGGCAATGCCCTTAATTAAACAACTTGTGTATTAGCAATGTACAAAGGAGTGTAAAGCAGCTATCACCCCTTATAAGAACAAGGGGTTGGAAGCCTGGATGCCTCAGTGCAGACTGCTGCTACCTTGAATAATTTGTCAGCCAATGTAGCCACGGCCTTGGATGTATTGTGGCAGGTGGCCTAGATTGGCTGTGAGTGGAAAATGACTGGTTTGTGTGTGACCTCTGTGCCATATCAAAATTATACTGTAGCTGCAAATTTGTCTAAGCAAATCTCTCAGTATCTTACAGGAAATTGGTCTGGCAAGTTTGATAAGCTGATACAGAATCTGAGAATTGCCATCGTGCATGTGAATTCCACCCGGGTTGATGTCTCTGTTGCTGAAGGACTGTCAACATGGATCCTCCGAGCCATGAATCATCTGAAGGAATGGGTAGGAATGGGTGCCCTAGGAGGCATGCTCTTCCTAGTCAGTTTCATTGCCCTATGGTGTATCTGTAAGATGAGGATTTCACAGAGGAGAAGTAATGCCATGCTGGTGCAAGCCTTTGCTGCCTTGGAGGCTGGACAGCCGCAAGCTTGGTTGACTGTCCTGAAGGACTAAGCTATCATCATGCTCAGGATGCGAGGCTAAGCACTGCACTTGGGGTCAGCTTCTAGCGACTTCAAGAAGGGCATGTTTGATTGCATATGGGTTGGTATCCTAGTTTCCCATCTCTGAGAAAAAGATACCGGATGGGTATGGCACCAGCCTGGTTGGCTACTGGGCGTGGGGTCATTACAATGTCCTTTACATGCATATCAGAGATCAGACCTCTACCCTTGCCTGTTGCGTTTTAAAACAAAAAGGGGGATCTGTGGCGAGCCACAAAACTGTGGTGAGCCGCAACCCTAAGATGGCACCTGGCTTGATGCCAGAAAGCTCCAGCTTAGCTGTAAACAAGCCTTAGTTGGTAGCAGCTGCCTAGCCTGGTGTGCTTCCTCCTTCTGTGAGCCTATCTTGGATCACCAGGTGGCATGATCTGATTGGGTTTGAGTAGGCATATAAGGGCTTGGGGGAATAGAAGCAGAGACACAAGCAGGGACACAAGCAGAGAGACACAAGCAGAGAAGCAGAGACACAAGCAAGGATTCAGAAGACTGTTTTCAAGGGACCTGAATAAACTGCTTGAGAAGAGCTTTTGCGAGTTGCGTCGTCCTTGCTGGTCGAGGGGGACGCGACATTACAGTAGATGTCAATATATCGGTCATACAAATAGCTTAGATTTATCTATAAAATGAGAAATGTTCTTCGTGAGATTGAAGAGAAGGTTGAGTTATTAATACTAAGTATTAATATATAATACTCTTAGATAGGAACTAAGTACTTAGGTTCCTAGTCATTCACATGGTACTTGCAGCTCCTGCTACTACAGTTCCAAATCCAGGGTATTTTATACATTTGACCTCTAAGGGTATCATGCATACATACATATACACATATAAATAATTTAAAATAAAAGAAATATTTAAAAAAAATTTTTGTCTCAAGAACAAAATTTTAACCCTTTGGATGTGGTATCATTCATCCCCTTGACAATTATTATCTAGATTTAACAGAATGATATAGTAGAAATCTGACCTAGAATCAACAATTTATATAGCAAACATAGATAGATCATACATAGATAGAAAGATGATGGACAAATAGATAGATAGATAGATAGATAGATAGATAGATAGATAGATAGATTAGATAGATAGATAGATAACAGACAGATAGATGATTAATAGACAGACAAATTGGTAAATAGGTAGATAGATAGACCGACAGACAGAGTGATAGATATAATAGATATAGATAAGAAGATGATAGTTTTCTCTCATTAGCTATTGGAACACATGTGCCTCAATCACATTTTTCATATTCCCCTAATAGAAAAATAGATATAAGTTGTGATTTCAACCATGACCTTAGACCTCCTATTACCTATTGTAGAGGTACCAGCATTTTATTATAAGGTCTGCAATTCATATCACGATTGTTGATGATTGTCTCATACTTTTTGCTTTTTTAATGATTATTTATTACTTCAAGTTACATCTCTATCACAATGCCCTCTTTCCTCCTCTCCCGGTCCTACCTCTACACCCTCTTCACCGACTCTTTCCTATCCTATTCCTTCAGAGTGGGGTGCCCCTGTATATCAGTACCCCCCACCCAGTTCAGCAGTCATATGAGGGCTAAGAGCTTCCTCATGTACTGGGGGACTATATGGCAACAAAATTAGGGCAAAGAATACCACTAACAAGTAACAAAGTCTATGTTCCTGTTCCATTTGGTGTGTTGGTTGTAGGATAGTTATCCTCTACTATATGGCTAAAATCCAATTATAAGTGAATAGATGCCATGTGCATCTTTTTGTGTCTGGGTTAGCTCACTCAGGATGAGGTTTTCTAGCTTCATCCATTTGGCTGCAAATTGCATGATTCGATTGTTTGTGATAGCTGAGTAGTATTCTATTGTGTAAATGTACCACAGTTTCTTTATCCATTCCTCAGTTGAGAGACATCTGGGTTGTTTCCATTTTCTAGTTATTACAAATAAGGCTGCTGTGAACATAGATGAGGAGATGTCCTTGTAGTTTGGGGAGGAATCATTTGGATATATACTCAGAAATGGTATGGATGGCTCTTGAGTTAGAGCTATTCCAAGTTTTCTAAGATATTGCCAGACTGATTTCCATAATGGTTGTACAAGTTTGCACTCCCACCATCAATGGAGGAGGGTTCCCTTTTCTCCACAACCTTGCCAGCATGTGTTGTCATTTGAGTTTTTGATCTTAGCCATTCTGACAGGTGTGAGATGGGATCTCAGAATTGTCTAGAGCTGCATTTCTCTGACGATTAAGGATGTTGAGCATTTCTTCACTTGTGTCTCAGCCATTAGATATTCATCCTTTGTGAATTCTCGGTTTAACTCTATTCCCCATTTTTTGATTGGATTATTTGGTTTCTTAGTGTTTAATTTCTTGAGCTCTTTGTAAATTATGGATGTTAGCCCTCTGTCAGATATGGGATTGGTAAAGATCATTTCCCAATCTGTAGGTTGCCATTTTGTTCAAATGACAATGTCCTTTGCCTTACAGAAGCTTTTCAGTTTCATGAGGTCCCATTTATTGACTGTTGCTCTTCAAGCCTGAGCTATTGGTGTTCTGTTCAGGAAGTTGTCATCTGAAATATGGTTCATGGCTTTTCCCCACTTTCTCTTCTATCAGATTTACTGTGTCAGACTTATGTTAAGGTCTTTGATCAACTTGGACTTAAGTTTTGTGCAAGGATAATTATAGGTCAATTTGCATTCGTTTATATGTCAACATCCAGTTAGACAAACACCATTTATTGAGGATGTTATGCTTTTTCTTTTGTATGGTTTTTGATTCTTTGTCAAAATTAAGTGAGCATAGGTGTGTGGGTTCATTTCTGGGTCTTCAATTCGATTACATTGTTCAACTGGTCTGTTTCAATACCAGTATCATGCTGTTTTTATTACTACTGCTCTGCAGTATAGCTTGAAATCAGGGATGGTGTTACCTCCAGATTTTTTGTTTTTGTTTTTGGTTTTAATTGCATAGGATTGACTTAGATGTTCTGGGTTGTTGTTTTTGTTTTTGTTTTTTTTTTGTTATTACATATGATGTTGAGAATTTTTTTTCCAGGTCTATAAAGGATTGTGTTGGTATTTTTATTGGAATTGCCTTGAATCTGTATATCACTTTTGGTAGGATGCCCATTTGTATTGTGTTGATCCTACCTATCCATGAACATGGAAGATCTTTCCATCTTCTGATGTCTTCTTCAGTTTCTTTCTTCAAGAACTTAAAGTTCTTGTCATATAGGTCTTTAGCTTGCTTGGTTAGAGTTACCCTTATGTATTTTATGTTGTTTTTGGCTATTGTGAAGGGGGCTGTTTCCCTAATTTCTTTCTCAGCCCATTTATCTTTTATGTAAAGAAGAGCTTCCAAATTTTTTGAGTTAATTTTGTATCCCACCAACTTGCTGAAGGTGTTTATCAGTTGTATCAGTTTTCTGGTCGAATTTTGGGGGTTACTTATAAATACTATCATATCATCTGTGAATAGGGATAATTTGACTTCTTCCTTTCCAATTTGTATCCCATTGATCACCTTTAGTTGTCTTATTGTTCTGGCTAGGACTTCAAGTACTATGTTGAAAAGATATGGGGAGAGTCGGCATCCTTGCCTTTTCCCTGATTTTAGAGGAAATGCTTCAAGTTTTTCTCCATTTAATTTGATGTTTGCGAATGGCTTGCTGTATATCACCTTTATTATTTCTAGGTATGGTCCTTTTATGCCAGCTCTCTCTAGGACTTTTACCATGAAGGAGTGTTGGATTTTGTCAAATGCTTTTTCAGCATCTAGAGAGATGATCATGTGGTTTTTTTTTTTCTTTCAGCTTGTTGAAAGAAAAGAATTGAAGGATTTTCATATGTTGAACCACCCCTGGATTCCTGGGATGAAGCCTACTTGATTAAGATTTATGATGCATTTGATGTGCTCTTGGATTCAGTTTGCCAGTATTTTATTAAGTATTTTTGCATGTATGTTCATGAGGGAAATTTGTCTGAAGTTCACTTTCTTTGTTGGGTGGTTTAGGAATCAGTGTGACTGTGGCCTCATAGAATGAATCTGGCAGTGTTCTTTCTGTTTCTATGTGGTGGAAGAGTTTGAAGAGCATTGATATTAGATCTTCTTGAAGGTCTGGTAGAATTCTGTGCTAGAACCATCTGGCCTTTGGCTTTTTTTTGTTGTGAGACTTTTAATGATTGTTTCTATTTCCTTAAGGGTTATAGGACTGCTTAATTTATTGACCTTATTTTGATATAGCTTCAGTAGGTGAATCTATGAAGAAAATTGTCCATTTTGCTTATGTTTTCAAATTTTATGGAGTACAGATCTTTGAAGTAAGACCTAAAGATTCTCTGGATTTCTTTTTGTGTGTGTTGTTTTTTTCTCCCTTTTCATTTTTGATTTTACTGATTTTGGTATTTGCCCTTTGCCTTCTTGTCATTGAGTAAGACTGTCTATTTTTGTTGATTTTCTCAAAGAACCAACTCTTGGTTTGGTTGATTATATTGTTCTTTTTGTTTCTAAGTTGTTGATTTCAGCCTTAAGTTTGATGATTCCCTGCCTTCTGCTCCTCTTGGGAGTGTTTGCTTCTTTTTTTTTTTTTTTTTTTCCTAGCTCTGCTAGTTTTGCTGTTAAGTTGCTCATATGAGCTGTCACAATTTTCTTTTAAAGGAATTTAGTGCTATGAACTTTCCTTGTAGCACTGCTTTCATTGTGTCCCATATGTTTGGTTATGTAGTGCATTCATTTTCATTGGATTTTAAGAAGTCTTTGATTTCCTTCTTTATTTGTTCTCTGACCCAGTGGTCATCGAGTAAAGATTTGTTCATTTTCCATGAATGTGTAGACTTTTTGTCATTTCTGTTGTTGATGAAGTCCAGGTTTAATCCATGCTTGTCTGATAAGATACAAGTGGTTATTTCAATTTTCTTTTATCTATTGAGGCTTGCTTTGTGTCCGACTATATGGTCAATTTGGAGAAGGTTCCATGAGGTGTTGAAAGGAAGGTGTATTCTTTTGTGTTTGGGTGAAACATATTGTATTTAACATATTGTATTTAAGTCCATTTGTTTCATGACCTCTGTTAGTCTCATTATTTCTCTGTTTGGCTTCTGTCTCGATGACCTGTTCATTTGTGTGAGTTGGGTGTTAAAGTCTATCACTCTTAGTCACTCTTAGTGTGTGTGGATCGATGTGTGGTTTAAGCTTGAGAAGAGTTTCTTTTACAAATGTGTATGCCCTTGTATTTGGGGCATAAATATTCAGTATTGAGATGTCATCTTGATGAATTTTTCCATTAACAAGTATGTTAATGTTAACTTCTCTCTTTTTTGATTAATTTCAATTTAAAGTCTATATCATTTGATCTCAGGATGGCTACTCCAGCTTGCTTCCTGGGACTATTTACTTGGAAAACTTTTTCCCAGCCCTTTACTCTGAGGTAGAGTCTACCTTGTTAGTTAAATGTATTTCTTTTGGGTAGAAAAATGATGGGTCTTCTTTATAGATCTATTCTGTAAGCCTGTGTCTTTCTATTGGGGAGTTGAGTCCATTGATATTGAGTGATATTAAAGACTAAAGTTTGTTATTTCCTGTTATTTTGATGTAGGTGGTGGTTGTATGTTGTTTTTGGTTTCGCTGCAGTGGAGTTTTTTGCTTCCTCTGTTTTCTTGGATATCATAAATATCTTCCTGGGTTCAAATTTTCCTTCCAGGATCTTCTGCAGAGCTGGGTTTGGTTTAAACTTGGTTTTGTCATAGGTATCTTATTTTCTCAATCTATGTTGATAGAAGGTTTTGCTGGGTAGAGTAGTCTGGGCTGGTACCTATGGTCTCTTAGGACCTATAGGGTCCTTCTGGCTTTTAAAGTTTCTGAGGAGAAGTCAGGTGTAATTCTGATGGGTCTGCCATTATATATTACTTGACTTTTTCTCTTACAGCTTTTAATATACCTCCTTTGTTGGTATATTACTCCTTACATTTGGAGTTTCAGTGATTATGTGGCAAGAGGAATTTCTTTTCTGGTCTAATCTGTTTAGAGCTCTGTATGCTTCTTGGAATTTTATCAGCATCTCTTTCTTTAAGGTTGGGAAGTTTTCTTCTATGATTTTGTTGGAGATGTTTCCTGGATCTTGGAGTTGGGAGTCTCATCTTTCATCTATTCCTATAATTCTTTGGTTTCATCTTTTCATTGAATCCTTGATTTCTTGGATGTTGTGTGTGAGGACATTTTTAGATTTCTCATTTTCTTGGATGTTGTACTGATTTCTTCAATTGAATCTTCCACACCTGAGATTCTGTCTTCCATCTCTTGTATCCTATTTTTGATACTCATGTCTGTAGTTCCTGTTCTCTTCTCTTGGTTTTCCACCTCCTGGATTGTCTCTGCTTGTGTTTTCTTTATTGCTTCCATTTCCAATTTCAAGTCTTGAACAGTTTTATATGATTTTTACATTCCCTGCTCCAATTTAGATGACTTTCTCTGCCAACCTTTCAAGTCTTTCACAGCCTTGTCTCTTTCCCATTCACATTTGCCTGAGCTGGCATGTAGGTCTCTAATAGTATTCTCCATTGCTTTCATTTGTGAAATTGAGGATTCTTTAAACTCTTTCTGGAATTTAACTTCTTTTTCTAAGGACTCTATCATTTTCCTAAGTATAGATTTGTCAACATTTTTGTGTGTTTCATCTATGGTGGGATGGTCAGGGTTTGCTGTATTAGCATTGCTGTAATTTTTTGGAGTCATATTTTCCTGATTTTTGTCATAATTGTTTTTTTGCTGACCTTTAGCCATCTGGTTTTCCTTACCTGATTGTTCCTAGTGTCTTCTGCACCAGGTACCAAGCATGGAGTTTTGGTGTAGAGGCCATATAAATTTGGAGGTCTGTAGCTCAACACAGTCTAGGTGGGGTCTTGTGTTGGGGTTTGGATTTCAGTGACCCCCCAAAGTACACCCCTTCCAGTTGTCTTCCAACTGGGGACCCAGGTCAGTGTTTGGGTGGGATGTGTCATTCCAGCCTGCAGAGTCTTGAGTTCTAGCAGGTCTTCATACTGATGTCAGTGGGGCTTGCCCGACCATGGATTGTAAGCTAGAGCTGCAGATCCCCTGCTGCTCATGTGTCTGGTTTGGAGGTTAAGTCTGTGGTCATGTTCCCCCCAGACAGGTCCTCCTAGGTGGTGCCCAGGACATTTCTGTACCTCTTAGCTCTTGTAGTCTGAGTCACTCAGGCAGTGCACACAGGCCAAGAACTCACTGCTCCAGGGCTGGAAACTGTAGATGCTGAAGATCAGGTATCCCACAGAGGAGGAGCCACGTGCACTGGCTAGGTGGTCTAATATGAACACAAAACCCATCTGCAGGACTTGGACGCAGGGTAGTTTGTAGCTTTTTAACTTGACCACCTGCCTTTCAGTCTGCAATGATCTCAATGTTCCTGTGGCTGTGCTGGTCCTTTTTTGGTTGCTAAAGCTGTCATGTGGAAACTGGGTGCTCAGGAAGCTGGATGGTACCTCTATGTGGTGATTGGAGCTGCCTGACAAGGCCCTGCAGATATCAAACCTGAAGAACACAGTACCTATGCATGAAGCACAGCCCACTACAGGCAGCATATTCAGCAGCAGCAGTGTTCTTCTGAGTGATTTTAAATCCAGTAGAGGGACCTGTATGTCCAACACCTTTCTGGGTAAGCCCAAATATGGTTGTCCCTCCCAGACCGTGGCTCTGCTGGTGATATACCCTAGTGGTCCTGCTGTTCTCCAGTAGGTCAGAATGTGCTGTGGATAGCTGTCATAATGGTTCCACTGAGAATATACCCGCTCCCGCAGCTCTGTTGGTCCTCATTTTGGTGCTGGAATGCCTGCTTAGAAGCTGGGAGCTCAGGAGGCTGGTGAGTACCACAGTCTGGTGTTCAGAGCTTCTCACTGGTATTTGAGTGGCTAGAACCCACAGGCTCTTCTCTTAGTGATGATTCTCCTGCTTCCCTAGCTTCTGCCACTTCTGTGGTTTCCACTGATCTGTTTTTCTGAGTGTCTGAGAGTCTCACCCAAGGACTTTTATTAGTCCCTGGGTTCACCAGTTGAAACTCAGCAGGTTTGCACCTCTCAGATTGTTGCTCAGTATGCTATACTCTGTCATGCAATAGCTGTTTTCCCCACATTCATAATGTGTCTGTGCTGATTGTTGCCATCCATACTCTTTGCTTTTATCATATCCCTCAACTCCCAGAATTTTTAGTAGGATGACAAGAAGCTGAGGTAAAAAATTAATCAATCAAACAAATAAACACATAAACAAAAACTCTGTTATATCCTTACTCTTGTCTCCTTGTAGGTGTAGTTTTTTTTTCACCCTAATTTTTTGACGATCAGTGCTTCCTGATGGCTTCCAGCCAGCAGAGCTTTCAGATCTTTCAGAATCTGGTGACAGACAAGCAACCATCACAAACCTTTTTAGTTTAGGAAGAGCCTGAATCAATGGAAAAGAACAAAGGTACTTTATTTTTAAAGCATATATACCATAAAAATGTTAATACCAAAGTTGGGGTATACAAGGATTTACTTAGTAAACATCTCTCCCAGATGAAAAATCAAGAGAGAAATTAATTGTATTTCCCATAAATCCATTTTGAGAACCTTCTGGGAATTGAATTTTAAAGTTCACCATATACAATCTAAGTTTTGAAGCAACAACAGTAGCTAGAAAAACTTCAACAAATTTCTTCATCCCATTCAGTATATATTTCCTCCTGTATGAAATAAATCATAATGTCTCTGAATGATTCTTGTAGACTGAAGTATAAATTGTACACATGCCTAGATATTAAAGGGTAGATTGAAGGAGATGAGTTCTCTTTCCACTATGAGGATTTTTGAGATTGAATTCACATCATCAAGCTTGATGACAAGCATCAACACCCTGTACCATCTCACTAGTATATACTTAATGCTTAATACCAGTATGTCTATGAAAAAAAAACTTAAGAAGGAATGTATCTGTAGCTCAGGGAGAAGAGAGTTTCTCTTCTGTACTGAATAATACTGGACACATTGGCATAAGCTTTAATCTCAGCACTTGAGAAAGAGAAGTAAGAGAGTCAGAATTTCAAGATCATTCTGGTTACACAACAAGTTTTAGGACAATATGGGATATATGGGACCCTATCTCAAGAAATTAAAATGATGACAATAATAGTGAACACCTAGGTTTGTTGTAAACTTAAAGCATTATTGTGATCTCTCCTACTTTCATTAGGTTTTTTTTTTTATTGCTTCAGGTTACATTTCCATTATATTGTCCTCTTTCCCCCCTTACCAGCCCCGCCCTCCCACCATCTACCCCCTAACACTACTATCCCACTCCTCTGGAGTGGAGTGTCCCTACATAGCTGTCCCTTGCCGCAGTTCAGAAGTCATATGAGGGCCAAGAGCTTCCTCATACACTGGGGACCTACAAGGCAGCACCACCAGTGAAAAGTGTCTCATTGCCATGGAGGGAAAACTAAAAAAAACAAACCAATTAACCAACAAACAAACAAAACAAAAAAGTAAATAAAAAATGAATCAAAAGTCTATGCCCAAGTTCCCTTTGGTGCGTTGGTTGTAGTATATATATCCTGCACTATATAGGTAAAATCCTACTATAAGTGAATAGATGCCATATGCATCCTTCTGAGACTGTGTTAGCTCACTCAGGATGAGCTTCTCTAGTTCCATCCATTTGGATGCAAATTGCATAATTTCATTGTTTCTGATAACTGAGTAATATTCCATTGTATAGATGTACCATGGTTTTTTAATCCATTCTTCAGATGAGGGACATATGGGCTGTTTCCAGTTTCTAGCTATTACAAATAAGGCTGCTATGAACATAGATGAGGAAACTTCCTTATGGTTCCGTGAGGAGTCATTTGGATGTATACCCAGAAGTGGTATGGCTGGGTCTTGAGGCAGAGCTATTACAAGTTTTCTAAGATATCGCCCTACTGACCTCCTTAGTGGTTGCACAAGCCTGCATTCCCACCAGCAATGTATGAGTGTTCCTCTTTCTCCACATCCTCGCCAGCATGAGCTGTCATTTGAGCTTTGATCTTAGCCATTCTGACAGGTGTGAAATGGAATCTCAGAGTTGTCTTGAGTTGCATTTCTCTGATGATGTTGAGCATTTCTTCAGGTGTCTCTCGACCATCAGGGATTCTTCCTTTGTGAATTCTCTATTTAGCTCCGTCCCCCATTTTTTGATTGGATTATTTGGTTTCTTGGCATTTAATTTCTTGAGTTCTTTGTAGATTTTGGACAATAGCCCTCTGTCAGATGTGGGGTTGGTGAAGATTTTCTCCCAGTCTGTAGGCTGCCATGTTGTTCGAATGACCGTGTCTTTTGCCTTGCAGAAGCTTTTCAGTTTCATGAGGTCCCATTTATTGATTGTTGGTCTCAGGCCTTGAGCTGTTGGTGTTCTTTTCTGGAAGTTATCTCCTGTGCCAATGAGTTAGAGGGTTTTTCCCAATTTTTCTTCTAGTAGATTTAGTGTGACCAGCCTTATGTTAAGTCTTTGATCCACTTCGATTTAAGTTTTGTACAAGGTGATAATTATGGGTCTAATTTCATTCTTTTACAAGTGGACATCCAGTTGGACCAGCACTATTTCTTTGTTGAAGATGCTGTCCTTTTTCCATTGTGCAGTTTTGGCTTCTTTGTCGAAAATAAGGTGCCCATAGGTATGTTGTCCATTTCTGGGTCTTCAATTCGATTCCTTTGATCTACTGCTCTGTTTATATACCAATATGATGCTGTTATTATTACTATTGCCTTGTAGTACAGCTTGAAATCTGGGATGGTGATACCTCCAGATGTTTTTTTTTTTTTTTTTTTGTACAGGATTGATTTAGCTATTCTGGGTTTTTTGTTGTTCCATATGAAATTGAGAATAGCTCTTTCCAGGACTATAAAGAATTGTCTTGGTATTTTGATAGGAATTGCATTGAATCTATATATTGCTTTTGGTTGATCCTACCTATCCATGAGCATGGGAGATCTTTCCATCTTCTAAAGGCTTCTTCAATTTCTTTCTTCAAGGGCTTGAAGTTCTTATTGTACATGTCCTTTACTTGCTTGGCTAGAGTTACTCCCATTTATTTTATATTGTTTGTGGCTATTGTGAAGGGGGTTGTTTCCCTTATTTCTTTTTCAGCCATTTGTTTGTTTTATAAAGAAGGGCTCCTGATTTTTTTGAAATAATTTTGTATCCAGCCACTTTGCTGAATGTGTTTATCAGCTGTAAGAGTTCTCTGGTGGAATTTTTGGGGTTGCTTATGTATACTATCATATCATCTGCATATAGGGATAATTTGACTTCTTCCTTTCCTATTTGTATCCCCTTGATCTCTTTTAGTTGTCTTATTGCTTTAGCAAGAACTTCAAGTACTATATTGAAGCGATATGGTGAAAGTGGGCATCCTTGTCTTTTCCCTGAGTTTAGAGGAAATGCTTCAAGTTTCTCTCCATTTAATTTGATGTTGGCCACTGGCTTGATGTATATTGCCTTTATTATTTCAAAGGACGTTCCTTGTATGCCCGTTCTCTCCAGAAATTTTAGCATGAAGATTGTTGGATTTTGTCAAATGCTTTTTCTTCATCTAGTGAGATTATCATGTGATTTTTTTCTTTCATCTTGTTTATATGGTGAATTATGTTGATAGACTTTTGTATGTTGAACCATCCCTGCATTCCTGGGATGAAGCCTACCTGATCGTGGTGTATGATACTTCTGATATGTTCTAGAATTTTTTTTAAGTATTTTTGCATCTATGTTCATGAGGGAGATTGGTCTGAAGTTCTCTTTCCTTGTTGGGTCTTTGTGTGGTTTAGGAATCAGGGTGACTGTGGCTTCATAGAATGAGTTTGGTAGTATTCTGTCTGATTCAATTTGGTGAAAGAGTTTGAAGAGTATTGGTGTTAGCTCCTCTTTGAAGTTCCAGTAGAATTCCGTGCTAAAGCCATCTGGCTGAGGGTTTTTTTTTGGTTGGAAGATTTTTAATGACTGTTTCTATTTCCTTTGGAGTTATAGGGCTGTTTAATCTGTTTATCTGATCTTGATTTAGCTTCGGTAGGTGGAATCTATCAAGAAAAATGTCCATTTCACTTAAGTTTTCAAATTTGGTGGAGTATAGATTTTTAAAGTAGGACCCAAATATTCTCTGGATCTCCTCAATGTCTGTTGTTTTTTCTCCCTTTTCATTTCTGATTTTGTTGATTTGGGTATTTTCTTTCTGCCTTTTAGTTGATTTGTCTAAGGGTTTCTCTATTTTGTTTATTTTCTGGAAGAACCAACTTTGGTTTCATTGATTCTTTGTACAGTTCTTTTTGTTTCTAAGTTGTTGATCTCAGCCCTAAGTTTGATGATTTCCTGCCTTCTGCTCCTCTTGGGAGTGTTTGCTTCTTTTTTTTCAAATTCACCCAGCTTAGCTGGTAATTTGCTAATATACGCTGTCACAATTTTCTTTTTGAAGGCACTTAGTGCTATGAACTTTCCTTGTAGCACAAGTTTCATTGTGTCCCATAGGTTTGGGTGTGTTGTGCCTTCATTGTCGTTGGATTTTATGAAGTCTTTGATTTCCTTCTTTATTTCTTCCCTGACCCAGTAGTCATTAAGGAAAGAGTTGTTCAATTTCCATGTGTGTGTATGCTTTCTGTTGATTCTTTTGCTGTTGAAGACCAGCTTTTTTCCATGGTGGTTTGATAATATACAAGGAGTTATTTCAATTTTCTTGTATCTGTTGAGACTATCTTGAAGGGACTCTATCACTTTCCATAATGTAGAATTGTCATCATTTTCATGTGTTTCTGCTGTGGTGAGATTCTCAGGATTGGATGTACTAGGATAGTTTTTTTGTTGTTGTTGTTGTTGGAGTCATATTTCCCTTATTTCTGTTTTTTCTTGGACATTTGGCCATTTGGATGTTCTTAGCTGTCTGTTCCTGTTGTCTTCTGGGCTTGGATTCAAAGGGGTTACTTTGATATAGCTGTCGAATTGCTTGGTGATCTGTCACTGCTTACAGGAGGATCTCAGTGTCACTCTGCATCTAATGGCCAGAAGCACTGAGAGCTGGTGCAGCCTATTCCCAGGCAATGAGGAATGGCCCGGGATTATTTCACTGCTCCCAAGTCAGACTTCTCTATGTTGCACACTGAGTGTTCAGCCTGCAGCGGCTCTTGTTGTATGGTCCTGTGTGCCCAGGCACAGATTCTGTGGACTCTGGAGGTCCCTAAATAGTCTGAGTGGGTCCGACTCCACACCTTATATATCTGGGCTTTCCAGAATACATCTGTGATCCCCCTGGCTGCTGGTCACCATGTTTTGGAACCCTCAGCCTCTGCGAGCCTCTGCCGTGTGATGCAGCTGCCACAGTCTCTGGTGCTGCTGCGGCTGCTGCCACCATGCACGAACCTCCGCAGCTGCCTCCGCTGTTCACGTGGTGCCCCAGCTGCCTCCACCCCGCACCCGCCGCCAAAGTCGCCTCCACTGCGCACGCGCAGAGCCTCCATAGCCGACTCAGCTGTGCACACGCAGGAACCGCTGCAGCCGCTTCTGCTGTGCATGTGCACGAGCCGCTGCAGCCGCCTCTGCCGTGCACGCATTATTGCAGTCGCCTCCAACCCCCAGGCGCACGAGCTGCCGCAGCTGCCTCTATCGGCTTGCTCACGCGCTGCTGCAGCTGCCCCAGCTGCACACGCGCAGTCGCAACTGCCTCCGCTACGCATATGCCACTGCAGCCGCCTCCACTGTGCATGCGCACGAGCTGCCCTTTCATTAGTTTTTTAACATGTGCTTTTTCTGATTTTTGTTTGAGATTTGAGTGGCCTTTTTGAAGTTTCTTTTGTTCTAATCTTTATTACCTGTCTTCCATATAATAACAGTGTTCAATAAAAATGTGTTAAAGATTTTTAAAATTAATATTCTATCAATGGAATGATACTAAGTTGTGAGAATTTTTAGAAAAATAAAAATAAATCTGATAATTTCTCTTTACTTCTACTGTATATCTTGATGACTTTGGGGATAAGAAATTACTATTTGCTTTTATTGTCCACTCCTTCACTAGAGAAGCAAACATCTTTGTATATTGGACTTATTTCCAGCTATCTCTGTAAATAAAAACACATTGGGGACTGTGAAATTTGTTATGGGAAATCTTCAGTTCTTCTTCTATGGACTTTAAAGATCATAAACCACCAGGAGTTAGTTCATCTGTATAAGGAATAGCCAGAAGGGCAAAAGTGGTACTTGTGGTGCTAACAGACCCCTTAGAAACATTTTCTTTGCAATCCTCCCACCTATCCTTTCACCTCAATATTAAGTAATTGATTTTCACAAAAACTTGAGAAAAAGTAAAATTTGAAAGTTCATAAAAATCTTATACTCAATTATAGCAAGGACTGTTGATCTTTCTTATAATGCATGTAGTCTCCTAAGGAGGATAATAAGTACGTGTGTCTATGTGTGTGTGTGTGTGTGTGTGTGTGTGCCAAACAGTGACGTTAGGATCCAGAAATGCATATGTGTGCCACAAGTATAGGTGTGTGTACATTCAACAACCAAATAATTGATTTCCATTTTGCAACAGATCATATATAATTTTCTTTTAACAATTACAGTCTTATTTTGTTCACATGAATAGCAAACAATGACTATAGATTAGCCCATCATCAGATCAAATTACTGTTACAGAAAATCTGTACAACCACTTTGGAAATCAATCTGGGGCTTTCTAAGAAAACTGAGAATATCTCTACCTCAAGACCCAGCTATACCACTCCTGGGCATATACTCTAAATATCTGTCATCAAATCACAAGGACATTTCTTCAACTATGATCATAGCACCTTTATTGATAATAGTCATAAACTGGAAACAACCCAGATGTCCCTCAACCAAGGAATGGATAAAGAAATTGTAGTACATCTACATAATGGAGTACTACACCTCAATCAGAAACAAGGATATCATGAAATTTTCAGGCAAATGGATGGAACCAGACAAGATCATACCCAATGAACTAATGCAGATCCAAAAAGATACCCATGGTGTTTACTCACTTATAAGCAGATATTAGCCATTAAGTACAGGACTGTCATGCTACAATCCACAGACTCAAAGAAACTAAGTAACAAGGAGGGCATACAGGAAGATCCTTGAATCCCTCTAAGTAGAGGAAATAAAATGGACATTGGAAGTAGATAAAGAGAGAGATCCAGACAGGAACCCAACATTACTGCCATCCACGAAGCTTTATCCAGAAGAAAATGGAAACAGATGTAGCGACTCACAGCCAAACATTAGGTGAAAATCAGGGAGCCTTGAAAAAGAGTCAGGGGAAGATTTGAGGGAGCTGGAGAGATCAAGGTCACCATAAGGAGATCTCATAGCCAACTAACTGGGACACTGGGGCCTCATAGATACTGAACCAAAAACCAAAGAACATTATGGACCGGACCGCTCCTAAGCACATTACACATATGAAACAGATGGGTTGCTTAGTACTCAAAAGGATCCCCTAACAATTGGAACAGGGATTATCTCTTATTTGGGCAAAGTTGCCTCCCTCTAGATCATATTTTCCTAGCAGAGCTGCCTTGAATTGCCTCATTGGAAGGAGAGACAATTAGTCCTGATGTGATTTGATATAGCAGAGTGGGTTGGTACCAGGTTGGGGGGAGGGAATAAGGGGGTGGGAAGGTGGGACTGGGAGGATGGTGAGCAATGATGATTGGAATGCAAAATAAACAAATTAATAAAAAAGTGGCACTCAGATTTAAAAATAACAGATAGTCTATACAAAATTGATACTTTGCTGAAAGTCAAACCAAGTTTAGTGACATAATTAAATGGATATTAAATTGGGGAAAACATGATCATTTACTATTAATGTGTTAACTTTCTAAAGAATATTTGTGGATTGCAGACATTGATCGTGATAACCAAGGCAAGATAATTAAATTTCAATTAAATTGCCATTATGTTAATTCATATTTTATAAGAGTAGAAATTAAAATTCAAACTTTTATAGTGATAGTCTGGTATTGTGTTATATCCCACATGAACATTTCAGTATAATTGATTTTAAGACATCAGCTTAATGGATTAGAAGAACTGAAATAGTGTAACTGAGTATTTATTGTTACTATAATCCAGATTACAAAGTGAATATTTATTACCCTTAGAATCATTCATGAAATATTTTGAATGACACAATACTTGCATATCACAAGGGGTTCTTTTGTTTTTGTTTTGCAAAGGACATTCTATATGTGTTTTGAGTTTTCATATTAATTTCTCTAATTTCATTTTATTTATGTTTAACATTGCATTTGATATCATGTCATGTTAGAGACAGTAAAATGCCATATTTTGCTAGAGGACTTATTTTTACTCATATGTGTCTTTTTGGGATGAAGCCATATGTGTGCTTAAAGAGGCCAGAAAGGGTTTTTGATTTATAGGTGTGTTCTTCCTTGACATGGTTAGTGGATTCTTAACTCTAGTATTCTGCAAAAGCAGCAAGTGCTACTATTGAAGACTGAACCATCTCTTCAATCTCAACAAGATATATAGTTGCACGGGCTGGATTTTACTTGTCCAGAGCATCATACAGCATTGTGTAAAGACTTTCTAAAGTTTACAAGAGTAGAGATGCAATGAATGATTCTTCTTCCTCCGGAGAAGAGAAACTAGTTCGAGGGTCATGAAATAATGATTTCTTTTAGTTTGCAGAGTTCCACTGGCAGATGATATGTCCTCTTGGTAGACTCTATTTAGAGAAAAAAAATCTTTATTGTTTCATTGATTAACATTCTGGCGAAGACTCCAGTAGTTAACTGGTGGCGCCAGTGGGTAAACAGTGGAAAATGCAGGGTAGATAGCATTGAGCATTTTATCAATAGGTTATGAGTCAGGAAAGCATGAGATAGTGACTACCTTCTCACACTTCTAGTTACTTTCACTTCCTCTCTGTGTCTGAGGTAAGTAGGAGACAGAGATCATTTGGGCATGTGAAGGACTCAGTCACATTTCTAACACTGTGAGACATTTACTGAGGTTTGAGCTTTCCAAGTGGGGAAACAAATAGTGTGTGTGTTATCTAATGCTCATGGTTACCCAAGGATAGACGCATCTCTCTATCACCTGACAAAAGTTACTTTCACTGCTACTGTTAGCTTGAATGTCAAGCTTTATCATATTTCCCAGAGAAAGTACAAAGTACCATACAGCTTGTGATAAATATTCTGATCTGCTGGCTAGTTCTTCAAGAATGAATGATTTAACTGCCCAGCATGTAGAATATCAGTTTTCAATCTCTCCAAAGTACTGTCTTTGGAATTGCCTTATCTGCAATTGTGCCCAGCAAGGCAACAACCTATAGCTAATAATGGAACAGGAATCAAAATCCAATTGTGTCTTACTACCAAATTGGGAAAGCTTCAAAGGAGCATTTCAGCTTTACAGCCCCCTGCAAGGTCATGTGTGACCTCTGCATGCTGACTGTGCTGCAGTTTTAGTTGTTGCACCACCCAAGTTTGCCTCCTCCTTTCCTTTCAAAAGTGAACCATCAACGCTCATGCTGACTCTCTTCTGCAAAATGAACTCCATCTTAGAGGTTGTTTTCCAGAGAAGGAGTCACAGTGAGCCTTATGCTGCCACCTGAGCTGTGATGCAATTCCATATTCAGAGAGTGTGTAATTTATTCTCTATCATATTACTTTACCTTCCCAATTTAAATAGACACTTTCTACATGACTTCAATAAAAAGAAAATAACAGTAAAGTCTAGATTAAATTCAATAAGATTGCACTTACAAGATCTAAGAATATTCTTGTCCTGAAAGCATTAGATTAAATGAATAAACTCTATTCATAATGCATGCAATTGGAATAGGATCTTGAACCCATTAATTAGAAATCAGGGACATAAATTTAAGTGATTGTGCAGGAAAAGAAATCAACATTTACCTCTCTAGCATTCAGTACTGATAAATAGATAATTATCCCAGAGGAAAATCGACTTCTGCTTTTCACTAATCACAGTTTCAAACTTTGCATGACTGTTTGAACAAAGGTATCAAGTTTCCTACAAAGAAAAGCATTTGTGAAACTAAGGATATTTTTCTTACAAATGCTTCCAGTTTGCAACACTTAAGCTAACTGCCTATTTTCCATAATTAAGTCACTCATTGAGCAGCCTAAGTGTCAATTGGCCAAACACATCTTAGGACAACCAGCATGGAGGCAATAGGAACAAAACCTCTCATAATAATGCCAATTCTGGAAGCATTTCATGGAACCTTTTCAAATATTTGAAACAACCTTAAACAGATTTTCCTAAATGGATCTTATTTTAGCATTCAGGAACTGTCTAAATAGTTGTGAAACTATCTGCTCTTAGTTCTCATCAGCAAATGGTTAAGATTCTCACTTGACACAATATCTGTGTTGTGCAAACTGTAACTATAAAATTCTCATATGTTTTCAAAGTCACCTCAACATAAAATTCAAGATATTAGTGTATTTTAATATGTCACAACTTCCTGGTCTATGAAACTATGAAACACTTCAATTTTTTGTGTCAATATTTACTGGAGTTTTGAAAATAAAAGTTAATTTTAATTGTATATGTGAGAAATTTATTTTGCAACCAATATCAAAAAAACTCATTGTCCTCCTTGCCCATGTCTGTGATATAAACATTTCAATTACAATCATAGTATTAGCTATGAATATTGTTACTTATAACAATATTAGTTATAAAATATTGTATATTGTCTCTAAAAACCAAATCCCCTGCTGTGAAACCCAGCAAACCAAAATCTTTCCCCTCTCCTCTGTTCTTCTTACTTTAGCTTTCTCCCTTTTTGTAGTATTTTAGTCTGTGACCATCATTTATGGTTTCTAGAACACAAAAGTTAATACATTCTGTTATCCAGCTAATATGCACTAAGACAAGTGCTAGAAATCAGATATATTTGTATGCCAATCAAACATTTCTTTACCTTGAAGAAACTTGACACCAAACCAGTACGTGATCTCAAAAAGACATTCTATAGTAGAAGACACAAACACACAACAGTTACGCTTCAAATGTATCATTTTTGTTTGTTGTTAAATATAAATACTTGAGGGGCTGTGGAGATAGCTCAGATGCTTAAGAGTACTGACTGCTCTTCCAGAGAACCTGAGTTCAGTTCCTAGCATATACCTGGTAGGCATCAACCATCTGCAAGTCTAATTCCAATGGATCTGAATATCTCTTGTGACCTTGGTGGGCAGCAGACATGCACATAGTGCACAGACACATATGCAGGTAAAACACCCATATACTTAAAAAAATGATAAATATGAGAACTTTCTAGATTGATACTGTTTTTTGTTTTTCTTCTTTACTCAAGAAGCTATAAAAAGGGGGCAGGGAGAAGACACAGGTAATAAAAATGAAACAAAACCTCTAAACCCAGGTTTACAGAAATCTGAAAGTACATACCTGAGGGAATAATGAGATATATGAGCTTCAAAAACTGCAGTAGGAGGGGCTGGAGAGATGGCTCAGCGGTTAAGAGCACTGGCTGCTCTTCCAGAGGTCATGAGTTCAATTCCCAGCAACCACATGGTGGCTCACAACCATCCATAATGAAATCTGGTGCCCTCTTCTGGCCTGTAGATATACCTGCAGACAGAACACTGTATACATAATAAATAAATCTTTAAAAAAAAAAACTGCAGTAGGAGATAGTGTAATCTTAGCAAAAATTGAATTAGTAGTTTGTATTTCTTGGTGAGAAGTCTGGTGACAAAAATCATGTCAGAGAAAACAAACTGGCCACCAAGGTTGGAGGATTTCTGTCCATAACTTATACTACTTATAATATCTAGAGGGATTGGATGCTAGAGTATCCAGAATCTAGAAACATGCTGACTCTCTTCTGCAAAATGAACTCCATCTTAGAGGTTGTTTTCCAGAGAAGGAGTCACGATGACCCTTATGCTGCCACCAAAGATCCTATCTACTGGTTCTTCCACTCTGTTGAAAAGTGCTCTGTCTCCTGTGTCAGGCTTCTCTGTTCCTCCAGTATCTATAAGTTCATTACAGAGTTCATTATTTTCCCTGTTTTTGCTGGGCAAGCACAAATAGGCTGTGCCTCTCCAACTGCCATGCAGCAGGAGTAAATCACTGTGGTAGTCCAATCAGTCTTTCTGACGATCAGAACGTATCTGAGGTTATCACTGTCATCTTTCTGAGTCCTTCTGGGTTGCTCACTTGTAGAGTATAATCAGTATTACTAAGTGAGGGAACTATGAATCTTTGTGCTTCTTTTAATATCCTTTCTGAATGAAATTCTCCAGGGTAATACCAATAGCAGTAAGAAAACAGGGACAGAGTCCACAACCACATCTGTTTGTTGCTGGGACTCAACACCTCCACCTGTGAGACAAGAACTCCTAAACTAGCCAGATGCATGCATGTTTAGTCCATTATAGTATTACCTATTTATTAGTCACCCCACCTAACTCATTTTACTCTGATTAACAGCAACAACAACAACAAAACTATTTTTTTAAAGTCTTTCACAAGGGCATGCCCAAAATCAGATGTGTATTTTATCTGGTTTTTCTTCTTTCTTTTTCTTTTTTTTTTGTACAATTTTTAAATGTGATACTTTATTATTGTAGGCAGGAATGTCTTGGGGGCACAGAGACTTTGAGAGGCTTATAAAACATAGGACTTTTACAATAGAAAAAGAAGAGAAATTGCATGGTGTTTTTAAGGTCCATCCTAAAGGAACTACTCCTAGTTCAGTCAGGGAAAAGAACATACAGCTTCCAGGATCTGAAACATAGGAGCAAAAATAATCTGCAGTTAGCAATTTCATTTATGGCATAGCAAACATATAGCCTGCCTAACTTTGGAATAATTGAAATTTAAACAATTAAGGGACAAAATGGTTAAAAGAGTCATATGAAAACACTTAAAATAAAAGAATGTCCTTTCAATACAAAATAGTTTCTTAAAATAAAAATATGTGTATTTTATAGAAAATGGAACTTTTCTTTTTGATGATATGCTAACCACCTTATAAACAGGACTGCCAGGATATATTTCAGACAATAATGTCTAGAAATCTATAAATGCATAGAGAGTGGAGCTGGAAGAGAGAAACTCTTCTGTTTGGATTGCCAGATACTGAATCCTAATGGAGATGACATTACAAACTAGAGTCATCATAGAATAAATTATGTTTTTGTCTTAAAGATCTGACAATCACAGTCTTAGTTCCTGCAACAGCATGTGTGTTAGAATTTTTTAAGTTCTTGATTTTCTGCTTCTCTGGGACTTAATTCTCTAATCAGGAAGTATCTCACTATGTTAAGATTCAGAGGACAAAGGTAATTACTAAAGTATAAAAAGAGGCTCATACATACTCTTAGCTCCATAGGACAGTTTAAGATGTAAGCAACACAAAAGACATCAATTATATATATTAGTAAGCATTCATCAAATGAGTACCAACTATAACAAGGCAAAATGGCATGTTTGTCAGTTACCTGAAGAAAATAACCTTTAAGTTCAGTTTGACTATTTTTGAAAGAATCCCTAGATGAGACACAGACTCTCTGAGAAAATGATGCAGTCCTAAAGCCAGAACACTGTTTGGATAAAGCTTCATAAGTAAGTTTATTTGATTATCGTTTTGAAATCATCACTATGTGTAGTGAAATTTTTGTTCCTTTAATTAATAATTATAATTTGCCTATTCCCTTTATACAGAAATAAATTTGCTATGCCTTTACTTGCAACATTTTATTATTTATTCTCAGTTTAAAAAATATTTCATGGAGCTGGAGAGAAGACTCAGCAGTTGAGATCACTTGCTGCCTTTGTTCCATTACCAGCCTCTACATGGAAAGTAACCACTCTCTATAACTCCAGCTCAAGGAGACCTGACACTATCTATCAGCTGGCTTTCATTGACAAAAGGTATACACGGTACACAGAGTTATGGCAAATAAATAAATACACAAATACACAAAAAAATAACTTTTAAAAAACATTCCTTGGCATGGCTTTAATAGCTATATGTTGGCATACCATATGTGTCAGGTGTGCTTGAGTTTCAGGTTCTCCCAGAATGCCTCAGTTTCTACCTGTACAGGCATGCCCTGCTCCTAGACACCTTTACCTATATAACCCAGACATCTTGGGGGCTCTCTCTCTCTCTCTCTCTCTCTCTCTCTCTCTCTCTCTCTCTTGCTCTCCTACTCTGACTCTGCCCCTTGCTCGCTCTCCTCTTCTCTGCCTTCTCTGACTCCTTCTCTCCCCTCTCCTCTCTCTCTTTCTCTCCCCCTAGCTCTCCTCTTCTCTCCCCCTCCTCTATCTCTCTCTGCATGCACATGTTGTTTGTCTTTCTTTCAGCTATCCAATATATATGCCTTTATATAACTTCATTTGACCAGTATTGGGTCATTTCACACAGCGCAGGAATTTTTAAAAACAATATGCAGTTACTATTTTTCTCTTGAGACAGGACCTTACTATGTAGTTCAAGATGACCTTGAACTTGCAATCCTGAGCCTCCTGGTACTGGGATTTCAGGCATCCAATACTACCAGCTCATATATGTAACATTCATTGTAAATATTTAGAATGTTCTAAAGTACATATGTGTATGTTTGTACATTCTCACACATACACACATTATGTTGGTTTTAAAAATATTTCTATTACATTTATAATATGTTGGTGTGACTACATGAGTCATGGCATATGTGTTGGAGTTAAAAATCAATTTTTGGAAATTTTCTTCTCTCTCCACCATATAGGACCTGGAGATCACACTCATGTCATTAGGCTTGATGTCTGGTCCCCTTACTGATTGAAATGAGGACATAGTCACTAGATATAGTTGAGGAGAAGGTTGTTATTGTAGATTTGAGGAAGTGTACAACCAGAAGCTCCAGAACAGATAGAGAAAATAGTAGACTGCATGTGATCAGTAGATTGAACCAGGACATGAGAGAATGGTTGGCTGGGGGTTGGAGGGGAACAAGAGAAGAAGATAAAAGAGAACAAAGAGAAGGGACCAAGAGAACCAGAAAAACAAAGTGGACAAAGAGAGTGCATGATTACAATGGCAGATTTTTGTAGGAATCAGAAGTTGGTGGAAGAAAAGCAGAGCCCCTGGGCTAAAGAGGTTTAGGATAGGGGATGGGAATGAGAACAGCAGAGAGGATCCACACACACTGGGTTAGCATAAGGCTAAAATCTACTGTGGTATGGTAATAGGCATCTCAGTTTGTCTCAATTTCTTTGGGACCTGACATTCCACCTTTTTGTTGATGATAATAGGTGATATAATCTTTTAAGTAACTGCTTCTTAGCTAAAATTTGCATGTCATTACTGGGAGCCCTGGTCTGGACGGTGAGAGAAGTTCATAGGGGAGACTTCTCTTTCCCTCAGTGCCCAGGGCTTGCAGGATCACCTGGGGATAGTGAAGTGCAAGCAACTTTGAAGAAGTCTAGGTTGCAAGTTCTAAGTGATTTGCTATGAGAGGTGGACCCAAGCAAGTCATGATTTCCTGAAGCTTACCTGATTCTTTTTAAGTTCACAGAAAGAGATAAAAGTTTTAGATATAGTAGCATAATGACTGTTTATAATCTGTACTTAAATCCAAATTGTAGAAAAGGTAGTACACTCATGCCTTTGAGTCATAGCAAAAGCTTAGACATGCAAAAAACATGAACACTATCAGGAGGGCTGAATATATACCTGGACAGAAATGTTTTCAGCACAATGAGAAGCACTTTTAAGTTTAACTTGAAAAACAAAGGAAATTTTAAAATATAAACTTGTGACTATGATAATAGTCATCCATGCTTTCCCAAGGCTATATTTATAGCTTATAAGAACTCCATTGATTAATGTTAAAACTCTAAACCTTCAAAATCTTAATATAACAATAGCATAGAGAAAGAAATCTGAAATAATTCTCCTTTTCATAAACCTTAAATCACCTCCTCAGATTTTTACAACATGCAATTACACAGCATGAAAACATTTTTTAAGACCCTCACAATTTACATAAAACTTTCCACATCCTCTGAAAATATTCTCTCAGACCTTCAAAATTTATGTAAACTTTAGACTTTTTCTTTCCTTACAATTATTTACCATGAGATACAAGTGGTTAATTACTGAGAGTAGTCATTACAAAGCAAGTTCCTTTAAACAAAGGAATAGTAGAAAGTTACATTCAAACCTGTTTTGTGAGTTTATCTCTCTCATTGTGAAGCTTGTCAATAAGAAAACCTTCTGTGTCTTCCTTCCTCAGCAGGAGATCTAAGTAGCTTTAGAAAAGTGAGGACCAATTTTACATATGAAATGAATTGACCAGGCAGGTGAAACTGTGGGAGAGAAGAGCTGGTTTGCTTACAGCGGCCAAACTGACAAAGTTCCAATCAACACCATCAGAGATTTGAGAAGAATAATTTAGAGAAGGATGTATAATACAAATGGCCTTGGTAACATTTAAAATGACAGAGACTTACCAGCTATCTGGATGAATACCCTAGGCTCCTGTGGTCTAGATGGCTTTGTTGAAGGGCAGAGGTCTTAGGTATTCAGTTGTCACTCAGGACAGCATTGGATCTTCAGCTGCTGCGTAAGGAAGAGTTAACTTTCAGCTGCAAGACTCAAACATTCTAAAAGATTTTCCTGTGTTTAAGGAACTTGAGAAAACTGACCTACAGTGTTGAGGCAGGGTAAGGCAGTCAGCCCAACAGTGTCCACAGTTTGGGCAGGGCCTGCACAGTGGGTAAGGCATGGGGCAGTTCTTAGTCCAGTGGTTAGCATCACCACAATCCAGGTAGAGTCATCTCTGTACCATGATCTTCTTTGGAGACTCTAGGGTCACTATTCAGAGGTGAAATTTAATCTATCACATGAATCTATATTCAATAAACAATTTAAGTGCAATATTCATCAGATTTCTGAGGAGTTTGATGGCCATCTATTAAGTATATATAATTTTAAACCAACTTTACTTCCTTTTAATTAATTGCTTTAGGCTTAACTAAGAAAACATACACAGAATTCTAAATAATGTTTGTTCCTGTAAATGAGTGTCATTTGTATTTAGCATGAATATGATCACTGTTCTGAGCTAATTAAAGTATGTAACTATTTATAAGGTGACTGACAATTAATTTGCACGTATTAACCATCTTTAACAGTGTATAATAAGTAAGTAGGTTTTATCTAATTAGTGTTGTACACTTTTATCCTGTTAGGTTTAAGTATTAAAATTTCCAGTTGACGATTTAATTGACAATCCTTTAGCACCAAAATAAAACTTTAAACTGTAAATGCAGTCTAAAGCAAGACCTAGAATTTTACCAGACAGTAAATACAGTCCACAAATGGTTTGGGAACCTTATTTCCTGATCCTTTTATAGTGTCACAGTTTCTTGTATGACTCAGTTTATCCAAGTAACTAAAACTTACCCAAGTTAGCAAATACAAAAAGGCTAGACATGTATCTTCAAGTCAGTTACAGTTAACCTGCGTGAGAACATAGAAGCTGAGAACAAAGAGAAAAAGGGTAGCCATGAGGGACAATGGCCATAAGCAGGAGCTCCATCAGAGGGAGGATTCAAATATTGGAGAGGCCTGGAAGGGCATAGGAAAAGACAGAGCAGCAAGCTCCTAGAGGGAAGAGAGGAAAGGGTCACAAACAGGAACTCCACAAAAGAGAGGATTTCAATATAGACAAGGAAAGAAAGGATAAAAGCCAAAACACTCCCAGAGGGAAGGAAGGTTCCAATAAGCTCCAAGAAGGAGCTGGAAGACAGAGGATAAAAGGACCACAAGCAGAAACTTCACCAAAGGGGGGATTTTACTATAATAGGCCCAGGAAGGCAATGAGAGGCTGTGGGCCTAAGCAGAAAGCATTTAGAGGAAGGTGGGACTTGGGCAAGAGGGATAAGGGTAGAAGAGAGAAGGATAAGTGTCCTGGCGACAAGAATTTCTATTTTGGTATCTGCAAGCAAACTGAGAGACTTGTCAGAGAGAATTATTCCCTATCACAGAAGAAATACAGCCCTTTCCACATGATGTGGCCCTGTAGAGTGAGAGGAAGTTACTGGGCACACTAATGTGGCTTTTGTAGTAATAGTAGACAAAACAGATAGCTTCAGGGTGACACTTACCCAGTAGAGAAGAATGAATAGAGCAGGAAGACGGAAAGAGCAGACTAAGGGGGACTGGGATGTTTTCAGGAAAAGAGATGGTTTCAACAGAGGGAGAGGCATAAGTGTCTTACCACAGAGAAGCCCACATGATTGGCACCTAGTTGGGATTCAAAGACTCTGGGAGCCAAAGAAACCGAGAAGACACTTACAAAAGGGGCAAGGAGAACCAAGTACAGAAAAAGTCAGTCTTTTCATGTGACACATGCCCTGAAGAGCACAGCAGGCTTCATCAGTCTGAATGGGACTGAGAAATGTTCAGAATCACAGTACAGAAGGCTAACTGGTGGAGAGAAGAAGCATACTCTAGAATTTGGAATCAAACATGCTGGGTTGCATTACCCAGCAGAAACAAATGATTCATATATACCTTAGGAAAGTCAAATCAGCAACTTGGTTAGGTTATTTGGACAACTTGGAAAGAGATCTATTTATGCTCAACCCAGAGGATTTTAGCACTAGCTATAAAAAGTGAGGACATAACCTCTCCAAGGTATAGCTGAGGGGAAAATTTTGAAGTAAACATGGCCAGTAGACTAAATGAGCCATGAGACTGGGAGAGGACAGGAGAAGCAAAGAGTGGAAAGGGCCAAGAGGAGAGACTGAAAGGACCAACCTCATTGCTAATTCTTTAATTGCTAAATTGCTTCAGTATATTTTACTAAATAGATATCTAAGTCTAATTTAAAACACTTTCATTCTATGTACTAATAGTGTATGTGTGTTCTACCCCAAATATCCAAAATAATCTTTAGCATAAAGGTAAATAAAAATTGGAGACATAACAGTTTCTGACTTTAAAATATCAAATTATGCTATAGAATCCAAACAGCATGGTATACAAAAGTGGAGACAAAGATGAATGAAAATGAACAGAAAATATGGAAGCAAATCCACACATGTATAATCAACTAACTTTCAATAGTGCAGCAAGAGCTGACAATAGGGAAAAGACAACTTTATAGTGTCTGTTAGGAAAACTGTATTTTCATATACAAAAGAATGTCATCAGAGCTTTTACTGACAGGGCACGCCAAAATCAACCAACATGGTATTAGGACATAAATTTAAGGCCCAAATCAATAAATCTTTTAAAAACACATGCAAGGACAAGTTTCATGAAATCTGTCTAGATAAAGGTTTTTTAGTTATTGTAAAATTGTAGTGACACTAATTTATTCATTTATTTATTTTGTGCAAATGCATGCATGTGCATGACTACAGGTGGGTATACACCATGGCAACTCGTGGTACTGGTACACTGGTACATATTGGTTTCATGGATAAATCTCAGGTCATCTGGCTTCATGGTAAACACCTTCCCATACAAAGCCTCTTTCCTGCCCATGTTTTGCTCACTTTGTCATGGGCTATATTTGAGTTTACTATTTAGCTTCAAAAGTACTGGCAGCAAAGCAAAAGTAAAGGAGTATTATGTGGAACCAGATGGTACTTACAACCAAGAAAACAAGACCAGCAACACAGGCAGCCTGGGGAAGGAGTGAAAACCCTGCATGTGCTCAGGGATGGTACTTAAAACTAAGACACTTGAAGCTCATCTCAGTACAGTGGCTCATGTGTAACCCTACCACACTGGAGGTGGAGGTAGGCAAAAGCCAGCTTGGTCTATACAGTGATTTCAAAGCCACTTTGGACTACATGGTAAGGTTAGTCCCTATTTTAACAAATAATAAACACTAACAAAAAAAAAAAAGAAGAAGGAAAGAGAACTCCCACAAGTTATACATTCTCCCACACCTACATGCACATCCACTAAAAACCCAGCAGCATGTGCATCTTTCTGGGTCTGGGTTAGCTCACTCAGGATGAGATTTTCTAGGTGCATCCATTCGGCTGCAAAATGCATGATTTCTTTGTTTCTGATAGTTGAGTGATGTACCATAGTTGTTTGTTTGTTTAATCCATTCTTCTGTTCAGGGGCATCTGGGTTGTTTCCAGTTTCTTGCTATTACAAATAAACCTATGAACATAATTGAGGAGATGTCCTGTTTTTTGGTGAGGAATTGTTTGGATGTATACCCAGGAGTGATATAGCTGGGTCTTGAGTTAGAGCTATTCCAAGTTTTCTAAGATTTTGCTAGACTGATTTCCATAGTGGTTGTGCAAGTTTACACGCCTACCAGCAATGGAAGAGTGTTCCCCTTTCTCCACAACCTTGCCAGTATGTGTAATCATTTGAATTTTTTATCTTAGACATTCTGACAGGTGTGAGACAGAATCTCAGAGTTGTCTTGAGCTGCATTTCTGTGATGACTAAGATTGTTGAGCATTTTTTCAAGTGTCTCACTGACATTAGCGATTCTTTTGTGAATTCTCAGTTTAGCTCTGTTCCCCATTTTTTGATTAGATTATTTTGTTTCTTGGTGTTTAATTTCTTAAGTTCTTTATAAATTGTGGATATTAGACCTCTGTCTGATGTGGTGTTGGTGAACATCATTTCCCAATCTATAACTTGCCGTTTGTTTCTAATGACAGTATCCTTTGCCTTACAATTGCTTTTCAGTTTCATGAGGTCCCATTTATAGATTGTTTGTCTTTGACCCTGAGCATTGGTGTTCTGTTCATGAAATTGACTCCTATGTCAAAGAGTTTGAGGCTTTTTCCCACATTCTCTTCTATTAGATTTAGTGTGTTGGGCTTTATGTTAATGTCTTTGATACATTTGGATGTAAATTTTGTGCAAGATAAACATGGATCTATTTTCATTCTTTTACATGTTGACATCCAGGTAGATCAGCACCATTTTTTGAAGATGCTGTCTTTTTTCCAATGTATGGTATTGACATCTTTGTCAAAAATCAAGTGACCATAGGTGTGTGGAGTTTTTTCCCAGGACTTCCATTCGATTTCATTGATCAATTGGTCTGTTTCTATGCCAGCACTATGCTGTTTTTATTACTATTGCTCTGTAGTATAGCTTGAAATCAGGGATGGTGATACCTCCAGATGTTTATTATTATTATTATTGTTATTATTAGTAGTAGTAGTATTAAACAGAATTAATTTAGCTACTCTGGGTTTTTTGTTATTCCATGTCTAGTTGAGAATTGTTCTTTCAAGTTCTGTAAAGAATTGTGTTGGTATTTTGATAGGAATTGCATTGAATCTCTATATTGCTTTTGGTTGGATGGCAATTTTTATTATGTTGATCCTACCTATCCATAAGCATGGGAGATCTTTCCATCTTCTGATGTCTTCTTCAATTTGTTTCTTCAAGGACTTGAAGTTCTTGTCATACAGGTTTCTCACTTGCTTGGATAGAGTTGACCCCAGGTATTTAACATTGTGGCTATTGTGAAGGTTGTTGTTACCCTGATTTCTTCCTTGGCCCATTTATCTTTTGTGTAAAGAAGGGCTAGTGGATTTTTTGAATTAATTTTGCATCCAACCATTTTGGTAAGGTGTCTATCAGTTGTAGGAGCTTTGTGGTGGGATTTTTGGGGTCACATAGGTATGCTATCATATCATCTGTGAGTAGGGATACTTTGACTTCCTCCTTTACAATTTTTATCCCCTTGCTTTCCTTTAGTTGTCTTATTGCTCTAGCTAGAACTTCAAATACTATGTTGAAGAGATATGGGGAGAGTGGGCATCCTTGTCTTGTCCCTGATTTTAGAGCAAATGCTTTAAGTTTCTCTCCATTTCATTTGATATTAGATACTGACTTGGTGTATATTGTCTTTATTATTTCTAGGTATGGTCCTTGTATACCAGCTCTCTCCAGGGCTTTTAGCATGAAGGGTTGTTGCATTTTGTCAAATGCTTTCTCAGCATCTAGCCAGATGATCACATTTTTTTTTCCTTTCAGCTTGTTTATATGGTGAATTACATTGATGAATTTTCATATGTTGAACCATCACTGCATTCCAGGGATGAAGCCTAATTGATCATGATGTTTTATGTTTTCATGTGTTCTTGGATGTGGTTTGCAAGTATTTTATTGAGTATTTTCACATCTATGCTCATGAGGTAAATTGGCCTGCAATTCTCTTTCTTTGTTGGGTCATAGTGTGGTTTAGTTATCAGGGTGACTGTGGCCTCATAGAAAGAGTTTGACAGTGTTCCTTCTGATTCTATTTTGTGGAAGAGTTTGAAGAGTATTGGTATTAGCTCTTCTTTGAAGATCTGGTAGAATTCTGTGCTGAAACTATCTGGTCCTTTTTTGTTTGTTTGTTTGTTTTTTGTTTTGTTGGGAAACTTTTAATGACTGCTTCTATTTCCTTTGGGGTTATAGGACTGTTTAATTTGTTAACTTGATCTTGATTTAACTTTGGTAGGTGGAATCTATCAAGAAAATTGTCCATTTTGCTTAAGTCTTTCAAATTTTGTGGAGTACAGGTTTTTGAAGTCAGACCTAAAGATTCTTCAGATTTCCTCAATGTCTTGTTATTTCTCCCTTTTCATTTTGAATTTTGTGGTTTTGGGTATTTTCCTTCTTCCTCTTAGTTAGTTGACTAAGGGTTTGTCTATTTTGTTGATTTTCTCAAAGAACAAACTCTTGGTTTTGTCAATTCTTTGTATTGTTCTTTTTCTTTCTAAGTTACTGATTTCAGCCCTGAGTTTGATGATTTCCTGCCATCTGCTCCCCTTAGGAGTGTTTACTTCTTTTTTTTTAGCTCTTCCAGATTTGCTGTTAAGTTTCTAATATGAGCTGTCACAATTTTGTTTTTGAAGGCACTTAGTGCTATGAACTTTCCTTGTAACACTGCTTTCATTGTGTCCCATAGGTTTGGGTATGTTGTTACTTCATTTTTGTTAGATTTTAGGAAGTCTTTGATTTCCTTCTTTATTTGTTCCCTGACCCATTGGTCATTGAGTAGAGAGTTGTTTAGTTTCCATGAATGTGTAGTCTTTTTGTTATTTCTGTTGTTGTTAAATTCCAGCTTTAATCCATACTGGTCTGATAAGGTACAAAGTGTTATTTCAATTTTCTTGTATCTGTTGAGGCTTTCTTTGTGTCTGACTACATGGTCAATTTTGAAGAAGGTTCCATGAGGTGCTGAAAAGAATGGGTGTTCTTTTGTGTTCGGGTGAAGTGTTCTTTAGGTATCTATTAGGTTCATTTGGTTCAAGACCTCTGTTAGTCTAATCATTTCTCTGTTTGGTTTTTGTCACAATGGTCTGTCCATTGGTGTGAGTGTGATGATGAAATCTACCACTCTTAATGTGTTGGGATCAATGTGTCATTTAAGCTTTAGAAGAGTTTGTTTTACAAATGAGTGTGCCCTTGTATTTGGGGAATAGATAGTCAGTATTGAGATGTCTTCTTGATGAATTTTTCCTTTGACTGGTGTCCTTCCCTAACTTTTTTGATTATTTTTTGTTTAAAGTCTATTTTATTTGATATTAGGATAGTTACTCCAGCTTGTTTCCTGGGACTGTTTGCTTGGAAAACCTTTTCTAAGCCCTTTACTCTGAGGTAGAGTGCATTTTTGTTAGTGAGAAACATTTCTTGTATGCAGCAAAATGATGATTCTTGTTTACAGATCCATTCTGTAAGCCTGTGTGTTTTTATTAGGAGTTCAGTCAATTAATATTGAGAGATATTATTGACCATAGCTTGTTATTTCTTGTTATTTTGATGTAGGTGGTGGTTGGGTGTTTCTTTTGGTTTATCTGTAGTGAAGTTTTTTGTTTCTTGTATTTTCTTGGGTGTAGTTATTTTCTCTGGGTTGGAATTTTCCTTCTAGGATCTTCTGTAGAGCTGGATTTGTGGATAGATATTGTTTAAATTTTGTTTTGCCATGGAATATCTTATTTTCTCCATCTATGTTGATAGAAACTTTTCCTGGGTATAGTAGTCTTGGTTGGCACCTATGGTCTCTTAGGGCCTGTAGGATATCTACCCAAGCCCTTCTGGCTTTTAAAGTTTCTGAGAAATCAGGGTTAATTCTGTTGGATCTGCCTTTATGCATTATTTGACTTTTTTTTCTTACAGCTTTTAATATTCTTTCTTTGTTCTGTACATTTGGAGTTTGTTATCATTTGGCAAGAGGACTTTTTTTCTGGTCTAATCTATTTGGTGTTCTGTATGCCTCTTGGAATTTTGTCATCATCTCTTTATTTAGATTTGGAAGGTTTTCTTCTATGATTTTGTTGAAATGTTTCATGGACTTTGGAGTCTGGAGTCTTCTCTTTCCTCTACGTCTATAATTCTTTGGTTTCACCTTTTCATTGAGTTCTTGATTTCTTGGATGCTGTGGTTGAGAACTTTTATAGATTTCTCATTTTCTTGGTTGTTTTACTGATTTCTTCAATAGAATCTTCCATGGCTGAGATTTGGTCTTTCATCTCTTGTATCCTATTTGTGATGGTCATGCCTGTAGTTCCCATTCTCTTTCCTTAGTTTTCCACCTCCAGAATTGTCTGTGTTTGTGTTTTCTTTATTGTTTTCATTTCCCAATTCAGTTCTTGAGCTGTTTTATAAATATCCTGTTCCAATCTGAGTGTCTTTGCATGCAAGTTTTTCATGGCCTTGTCTCTTTTCCACTCTTGTTTTTCTGAGTTAGCTTGAAGATCTCTAACAGAATTCTCCATTGCTTTCAATTATAAAATTGTGATTGCTTTAAAAATCTCCCAAGGATTTATTTTCTTCTTTTAAGGCCTGTATCATTGTCATTTTATATATTTGTCATAATTTTCATATGTTTCAGCTATATTGGGGTGATCAGGGCTTGCTGTAGTAGTTTGAATGAATTTTATTGGAGTCATATTTCTATGACTTTTGTTGGTTTTGTTCGTTCCCTGATCTTTAACCATCTGGTCGTCCTTAGATCATTGTTCATATTGTCTTCTGGACCTGATGCGAAGGAAGAAACTTTGGTGTAGAGGCCTTATAATCTTGGTGATCTGTAGTTCTACACAAGCTAGGTGTGATCTCCTGTTGGGGGCTGGATAAGAGTGGGCCACCCAAAGTTCATGCCTTCCTGTTGTGTCCCAACTGGGTACTCAGGTCAGGATTTGGTGTGGGATGTGTTATTCCAGCCTGCATTGTCCTGAAATCCAGGTGGTCTTCCTAGTGAGGTCTGCGGGGGTGGGGCATGGAGGACAAGGGTTTGTAGGCTAGAACTTCAGATCCCCTACTGCTTGTGTGTCTTGTCCAAGGGTCAGGTCTGTGGTCAAGGTCCCCCCTGGCAACTTGTCCTAGGTTGTCCCCAGGGCACCTCTCTGCCTATCAGCTATAAGCATTGAACCCTATTAAGCCTATCAGCTATAAGCAGGGAATGTGCAATGGCCAGGAATTGGCTGCTCCAGGATCAGAACTGTAGATACAGAAGACAGGGTATCCTACTAAGGAGGGGCAAGGTGCAATGGCAGGGAGATCCACTGTGAACACCACAATCCATCTGTCCAAAGGGCTTGGACTCAGTAGAGCTCTGACACCTTTTTTTTTTTTAATAATTTATTTTTTATTTCTTCAAGTTACATCTCAATCACAATCCCCTCCCTACTCCCCCCTCCAGTCCCACCCTTCCACCCTCCTCCCCCTCAACCCCACCATCCTCTTCCCTTCTTTTTTTTTTTTTTTTTTTTTAGTTTAAGGTATTTATTTTTCCCCCAACAGCTCTCCTTTTCAGCCCAAAAAGTGGTTCTTTTTCTTATAACTATAAATACAATACAAAACAACAGAAATAAATAGGCCACGATTATAAGAGTTATATGGCTTAGCATACATTCCCAATGTCCAGTCCATATGTATTTGGCACCTGACTTTAACATTCTACTATCTAACCATCTCCATGTGTTTAAAGTTCTATATCTAACTCAGCTTTCATACTAACTTGCCTCATAATTTTAAAAACATCTTCTTAGATCCAGAATGCCCTCTTGATTCCTAAACAACTCAAAATTTAACTATGAGACTCTAGGTATCTATTCTTTAACCACCTCAGAGACCTGAGAGGGATAAATACATCTGATTATATAGGAAGTGCAGGGCGTGCAGCTTCCAAAACTAAAAAATGACATACCAGTGGCTGCCTGGACAGTTCCCATTTTCTCTCCATACATTACAGCATCAATCTTCAGCCATTTGGCCCCATTTCTCTGACAGACATTGGTTGTAGAGCAGGAATTATGAAGGACTTACCTACCCTGTCTTGGCAGAGCTAGGCTGGCTCTGACACCTTTTAACTTGACAACTCACCTCTCAGAATGGTTTGATCTCACCATTCCTGTGGCTCTGCTGGTCTTCTTTTGGGTGCTGGAGTGAACATGTGGGAGCTGGGGGTTCAAGACAGTGAGAACCTCTGTCTGGAGTTTGGAGCTGTCGGCTCAGGTTCAAGCCCTGAATTGATCACACCTGTGAGTCACTATACTTCAGCAGGAAGTGTCCCCCACTGGCCTGTCTGGCCTCAATGTTCTTCCAAGTGTTTGTATATCCAGTAGAGGTATCTGTATTGTCCAAAGTCTTTCTGGGTGAGCTCAAATATGCTTGAGCCTCACAGACCACTGCTTCACTGGAGATATACCAAGGTGGTCCTGCAGTTCAGTAGCTCAAAATGTGATCTGGATCACTGTTATAATGGTTCCTCTGAGAATATACCCATCCCCCTGGCTCCACTCATCCTCTTTTTGCTGCTGGAACACCTGCATAGAAGCAGGGGGCTCAGGAATTTGATGAGTACCCCTGTCTGGGGTTCTGAGGTGCTAGCTGGGAACCTGAGTGGCTCAGACCTATGGGCTCCCCTCATTATGAAGTTCTCCTGCTTCTTTGACTTCTATGGTCTATTGTCTGTTTTTCTGAGTTTCAGAGTCTGCCCCAGGGACTTTTATTAGTCTCTGCGTTCTTTGGGGGAGCCCCAGTGGGTTTGTGCCTCTCAGATGGTTACTTAACATGCTATATCTCTGTGGTGTTCTAGCTGTTTTCCCCACGCTCAAAATGTGCCAGAGTTGGCCAGCACCATCTTGATTCTTCCTGAATATGCATTTTTAAACTATGTCATACAAATGTTCATTACGATTGAAAAAACTGTTCAACTTCACCAAAACTACAGTAAGAAACCATCATTCTTACTCATGTTGCCATTTCAAAAGGAAAAGAGTAAGTGTGGGTAAAAATGCAGAGCAAACATAACCTTGGCCATCAGTAATGTGAACACCAATTGGTATAACCATTAAGAAAACCAGCATGGATGATTTTCAAACAATTATTGCTGGAGCTATTGTGTCCTTCCAGATTCACACCTGAAAGAAATGGAATCCATATGTTGAAGTGTTTTAAAAAGCCCTTCCTTGGGGAGGTGTAAACATCTTTTAACCTTTCCACACAAGGTGTTAAGTCAAAACGTAATAAAATTCTACTAAAGACCTTCACCCTGAGGAACTAATGACTTTATCAGGCACATTCACAGAATATGAGTTAGGGGCTACTAACAGGAACATGAGTGACTTCATAGAAGCAGCGTTAGAAAGTCTTCACCCACCATAGTTAGTGATTTCGCATAATGGCTGCACAGGTGGGGTTCTTTTTCAAGACACAACCAGTACTGTAGCACCTGCTCTTAGGCCAGAATTGCACACACATGGCTGGGAGCAGGTTCTTAGTAACTCAAGTAATGATCCAATGTACATACTGACACCTTCTAAGAGGGGCTGTCAAAAATCCATAGGTCCAGTTGTGCTTGACTCTCAGAAGCAGGCACAGTTAATCTTACAAATATGGTAGTGATTTTTCTCACAGGACCATATTCTACAATGTAAAGGTATAGTTATACTCCCACATGTATAATAGTATTATTCAAAATGTCTGTGATACAGAAAGATGAATGGATGAAGAAAAAGTTAAATATGACTTGTCAGATATAATAGTTTGATTGTGACATTTCATAAAGTATATAAGTAAAAAAAAGATACATTATACAGTTTAAGTATGCATCCTTATCAGTTACATAGCACTAAATTTGGGAGAAAACTATATGGTATGTGCAACAAGTGGTAATTTCCAAACTATTGGAGAGAATGAATTTTAAAACCCATAAATCAATATCTATATTGCATGTTTTGATAACGATATTTTTACTGTTTCTTAAATATGTGTCACAACTAAGTACAGACTCTGTTTTAGGCATAAAATGGAAGACATTACTCATTTCATAACTGTACAGTGATGTAAATGTCGATCTGTTGGTCAGAGTTTACAAGCAAATGGTAATAGAACCATTATTGAACTGTCTCTCTTCCTCTGTGTTTTTGCTCTGTGATGATTATATCATGTCGAAGATCATGTATCACACACAGTATGTCTATACATTCTCTAGTCTGTGGATACTGGTACTCAGGGAGCAGTTTCACTTGTAACTGCACATCCTTCAGTAATTTTTTTTACTTTTAAAATTGATCTTACACACACACACACACACACACACACACACAAACCTAAGGATGGAAAAATTTTCTAATCCTCCTTTTCAAAATAGTTTACTCAAATTTTTCTACATAAAAATAATTTGATCAATTTCCAGCAAGCTTCTCTTTTTTTAAATGAGATAACAGGTGATATAAAGTGGTTCATGTCATGAAAAATGTCTTTTTTCGCTGTTTAGTTATTTTATCAACAAAAATATAATGTTTCTTCTTTTGTTTACTTTCTCATAGGGGTCAGGGTGGTACCTCAGTTGATAACAACTTTATCAGTTCTCAACTCGATGTGATTAGATCTACATGATTTATACATTTGCATTTTTATTAAAAGAAACTTGGTCATAAATTCTGACTGATCTTTAGTGAGATATAGGATATCTGGTACTTTTCTGTAATTTACTGGCAATCACATTGTAATTAATCATTTTAAAAAGGAAGATACTTTAACAATTTTATTTCACCATTTCCAGAAGTTTTAAGTCTATCCATCTGCCTCCATCTCTAGTTCACTCCCTTAATCTCCTTCCTTTAGGTGTTAACTACAATTTACACTAAATTGTTGAATTGAAATGGAACTAGCAAGCTATGCCATATTATTTATAAACTGGATAGAGTTCCATTACAGTTGTGTGTTCTGAAATGTTGTCCTCGGAACATCCTTCCCTGCAGATGCTCATGGAAAATGATTACATATTTTTAAAGCTTGTGAAACTTTCCACTGAAGTGTTAATATATTTTTGAAAGATAAAATTTTTTAAATGTTATAATTATAAAAGAAAGACCAACTATTCAGTGGTGGCACACACCTTTTATCTCAGTGCTTAGGAGGCAGAGGAGGGCAGATCTAGCCTATAGAACTAGTTATAGGACAGCCAGTGCTACAAAAAGAAAACCTCTCTTGACAAAACAAAACAAACAAAAACAAAACAAAAAAGAACAAAGAAACAAAATTATAATTCATGCTTCAATGATCATCTAGGTCACTAATTAATAGCAACACTATTTGTCCCATTTATCTCATTGAGAAAATACAAGTGTTGGGAAAAGTTTTCTATTTTTGGCCCTGGCAGTGGTTCATTTTGTGAAAGTAAGTCAAAAGTAGTAACAAGGACAACCTTGAGATTTTCACTCAGAAATCTTTGTTGTGTCTTTACAATTTGCATAGAAGCTTGAAGTTGGCAATTGTCTTTTTGTAAACATTGTTTTACACAAAAGATCATTTGAAATACTCCCAATATATACTAGGTCTACCCCTAGTAAAATTATCCATGTATTTGTACAGAAATCTGTATGGAACTCAGTAGAATTGCTTGTACTTGTTTAAGAGCAAAAGTTTATCATTATAAGATTACAGCTTTATATTTAAATAATAAATCTGAAATAAATTAAAAAAAACACAATGTTGATAAGGCAGAAAGGGAGGTTGGGAGGATTTCAGTTCTGTAATTGTTAGCATTAGGATTATTTGTGTTTATGCTTTCAATTCAGGAACAAAGGTAGCATAGCAATGGGGCTTATTACATGCACACTTGGGTTTCTATGTGAGAATCATGGCTCAGTTTGACTACTAAATTTAAAGTTATTCTTATGTGGTCAGGAAAGCTGGTCTTTTGTCTCCCCACTCTATCCTGTCATTAATTCATAGCTAGAATGTGGTGAGGAGTTTCCATCACCAGTAAATAATTCTCCAGAGGAAAAAGCAGGCAAAAAAACAGCCTTTATAGGAATACCTCCATCCCCAAGCCCTTCTAACTAGCTCTGGGCTCTGGTTCTGAGATTGGTACATAGATGTTCATGAGATCTTTATTTATTAATAAGGTGCATACAGTAGTGATAAAAATTCTCCTTGCATCATCAAAAATCTACTTCCTGAAACCAGGAATAAAAAGTCTTTATAAATGGGATCTATACTTTAAAATAGGGAGATTAGTCTGAAATTTACAAGTTGATTTTTACAAAAGTTTCATGTATCATTACAAAGTGAAAGGGAAATTTTATACAGAGACAAAGAAAAATAGGAGAGTGTTGGAACCAAGAGATAGAAAACTGAATGGAAGCAGGAACAAGCCAAGGAAGGATGGCAGCTAGCAGCAGGTGAGCATCGTGAAATGGATTCTCCTCTAGAGCCTATGTGTGGAGATCATAACCCTAAAATCATCGTAGACAATACAATGAAAAATATTCTGGTTGTAAAATGTTGTATTGCTATGTCAGAGGACACTTACAAGACAACAAGTGGATTTAGTAGTTAAAACTTCTAAAACAAACATCTGCTATGTTTAGCTTCCATGTTCTGGCAATTTATTATATCAGAAAGAAAAGTTTAAATATCTTTTTCCTGGTTCTGAACTCCAGACCAATGGCAATTGACTAAAAATATTACAGAATCAAGTTTTCTATACAGAACTTATACAAAAACTCTACACATAACACAGGATGGCTGTGCATATGGTCAAATCAAAGGATGCACAGGTCAAATAAGAAGCAAACACAGCCTAGTATAGAGTTGAAAGGTGAAAATTTCCTTTCTTTGTCTAGATTTGAGTAGCTACTATATAATTTGATATCCTTTCATTCAAGTAAATGGGGATCTTGCTAGCTAAAACAGATAATGTAATAATTTCAGATTCATATGTAACAGTTGATAGTTACAAAATACTATATACTCTAAATTTTTATATATTCAAAGGCTACAGATTGGAGTGAAAAGTAACTTTGTGATGGCTTTAAAACCATGATAGCTAAATGTTTGTTTCTATTCATTTTATAAACAATTTCTACATAAAGAGTGCTCATATGGCTGTTACTAACAACATTTAAAAAAATTAGCATTTCCTTACAATTGAATACAAAAGAAGCAATCACTAGTAGCTTGTTTTCCTTCAATGTGGCTAGCTGTGTGATTTCTTTTTGTATGGTCAAGAACTGCCATCTGTTTTCTTAAATGTTGGTAATGACCAGAAATGTTTGAAGTACCAGATCCCCCGATTACACAGCTACATGTGCAATGGAACATTGTACTCCTTATATTTATGTGTCAAAATTAAACTTTTGAAAAAGGAGAAAATTAATTACTTGAAATACAAGTAGAATTTTCCAGAATTGAGTATATTTCTCAGCTTCATATTGACAATCTTGGTGGGGACAAGACTGTGAAAAGAAAACGGAAGTCAATCAGCTTGTAGGAAAGATGGCCACAAAGAGAACAGTAGACATTAGAGGAGACAGAGTGATAGTCAGTAAACATCTTGGGAATCGATGGAGTTCAAGGCCTATAGGGTGGTTACAAACACAAAAACAATAAAATGCAGTATGAAAATTTGTTCTTTTAAACTAAACAGAGAGGACTGTGAGACAGAACTGGCATTTGAGACTCTTAGCCAACCTCATTTGCCTCTAAACTCACTGAGTCACATTGTAGTGTCAGCAGACTTCCTCAGTGGTCCTTGTTTTCTTAAAAATTCTGAGGGACAGAAATTTGCAACTGTATGGGAATACTAACTTTAGAATTCATTTACCTCTCATTGTGTGTGGGATGTACCTAATGTGAATAAGCAGGTGATAACAGGAACACCTGTATTAGTATAATATAATAGATATTATTAGTAGAATAATATAATATAAGAGAAAGTGTTAATGTGTAGATACATGGTTTTTGTTCCTTACACTGTTTTAGACATAAAACATATTCCAAGTCTCCAAAGCATTATGTTTTTGGAGCTAGTAAGTGTAAGGTTGTGGCTCAGAACTAAGAAAACTCAGGGTTCTTATCAATCCCCAATACTTTTCTCAAGATAAATTCATGAGAAGTGCATTGATAGCTCAGACAGAGTGGTTCACTTTTGGAAGTGTTCTATAGCTTCAGCACAAAAATGATCAGGAGGGTAGGAATCTGTCCACAGGTTGGGACTGCATTGGGTCCATAGTCTTATTTCTCATGGTCCAGCAACCTATTCAGTGAGCCTTCCAAAGCCTCTATTCAGTGAGGTTAGAGTATAGGTCAAAACCCACCTGACAGAAAATAGGGGAAGTTCTAACCAGAGGACTTCTTGATACTAAGCAAAGCTGAAAAACTGCTCTAAATAGAACTTCAAGCTTCTACCAGAATCAAAAGCATCACTTGTCCCAAATCCCATATAACACTGGGTTGTAGACTTGCTGCTTTCACACTTAGCTTTTCATGGTTAGATTCATGTACTCCAGATCACCATCTATTCTACAAACACTTTTGAAAAAGAAACTGCACAACTGACTTACTGTTTTTCTCTGAGAATAGACCTTTCTGTCTCTCTCACTCTTTTATATTTAAATTTTCATTGAATTTCATTATTTTCTTATATCTTTGTATCTTTGGAAAAACTCATGGTGATAACTTTCCATTTTCATTTGGGCCTACATACCAGGTGGATAAATTGCATCATTTTCGAGTTCTCAAAGATGTTGAGATAATCGGGAAAAGATGGAACATAGACACAATATCAATAATTCAATATCACCTGAGTGTTAGTCTTGAAGTCCAGCATATCATGTGATTTTTTTGTTTGTTTGCGATTAAACAAAAACATGAAGATAGTAGTCCCAAAAGAAAGATTTGTATTAGATCATATGAAAGAAACTTAAAAGAGTCACTGTGTAGATGCTGTCCATTGTGTAGATGCCAGCAACACACAACTTTTGAGTAAATGTGGCATGTACCCTTCTTATGGTTCAGCTTATGCCCATAATCTATTTCCAAAGATACTGTTACAAAATTGTCCTAATAATATGTTATTAGAGACTCATAATGGTTAGAATAAGAATCCTTCTAAGGCACATGTGATAAAGGTTTGTTCACAGGTCCCTGGTTCTATCAAGGGGTTGTGAGTCCTAATTTAGGACAAGTAGGAAATTATTTGCTTATATATGGTGTATCATAGGTCATATTGAGGCTCCATCTCCTTCCTTTTGTTTTCTTGTGCTGGTCAGCCACCATGAGAAATCATTTTGTTTTGCTAGCAGCTTTCATCATAAGATATTCCTTGCTACTCTCCCAAATAATGGAGCAAATTGATCAGGAACTGAGCCTTCCAAAGCTGAAAATAAAATGTGCCATTTTTCTTTACACATTTTTTTTACCACAGCTGTTTTGTTATAGTAAATGAAAACTATCACGTATCACAAAATTTAGGTAAAATAATCCTTATATAAAATAGTTAAAAGAGGAACAATTGTGAGCCAGAGGGGTTGAGGATACCAGTAGAATGTGGCCTATAGACATAAACTAAGTAGAGTTCATAGGGTTCACAGAGATTGAAATGGCAATCATGGAGTCTGCATGGGTTTTCACTAGGACCTCTGCATATATGTTATAATTTTTAGCTTGGTGTTTTTCTTGGACTGTTACCAGTGGAGTTATGGTGTCTCTGACTCTTTTGTCTAATCTTAGGACCCTTTCCTCATACTGGATTGCCTTGTCCAGCTTTGATATGAAGCTTTGTGCCTAGTGTTATTGTAACTTATTATGGTGTGTTCAGTTGATATCCTTGGAAAATCCTTTTTTTTCTGAAGGGAAGCAGAGAAGGAGTGCATCTGGGAAAAAGGGGAGATGGAAGTGAAAATGGGAAGAGAGGAGGAAGGAGGATTTGCAGAGGGGATGTGTTAAAAATACAATACAACAAAACAAAAAATTCAAAAAAGAATGATAATGGCTAGAATTTATGTTGATCTTAATAGTAGATTCTTGATTCATAAGATCCCATGAAGCTTCCTTATATTCTATGAGTTAAGTATTACTTTCACATCCATTTGTTTGTGCATTTATTTTCATTGATTTTTAGTTAGTTTGAGGAGAGTGATGGTGCCACAGGCATATGTAGAAGTCATGGGACAATTTGTAAGTGTTGAGCTTCTTCTTCTGCCTTTGGATCCTGGGGATCATTGAGTATGGCACCAGGGACAGTTACCCTCTGAGCCATTTTGCCAGTCTACGTTCTATCTCCATAATCTTGAACTTACAGAAATAAAGTTGTTCAAATTGTGCATTACAAAATGGCATGTGAAGATTCCTTAGCAAGACTTTGAAGATAAAAGTTTCCATCACTGTGTACTTACCTGAAGTGACCACATTTTCGCTTTCTTCATTAAAAGTGATATACCAGTGGCATAGACCATGCTACAGAGGCTGTGGCATCTGATGTATGGAATTTCTCTTGACTGTAAGTAGAGTCTGGGATTCCAGTCACTGCTTTGCCACAACTGATAGCCACACTGTGGAAGCTATTGTCCTCAATTTTCTAACATATAAGAAGAGGAATAAGGCATGATCTTGAGTAATTTTTAGTCAATCCTCAGTGGTGGCTCTGAAAAGAATGCTCTTATGCCACCACCCCTGGAAATTAATGCAGTAAACAAATTCTAAAATCTAGTTTTATGATTCATTATAATAGATGCAGATTGAGTAAAAATTCTTTCTTTAGCATTTCCTTTCTCAACTTCAAAGAAACACTATCAGAGCTTACTTTCCTCCTAAACAAAAAACACATCTTCAAGGAACTCTAGTCCTATCCAATGAGTAAAGACATAGCAACTACAATTCAACCAAAGCAAAAGGGGAGTTAGAAAACCAAGGTACAGCTATTGATATTGGCTGGATACTTCCAAGAAACAGAAATCATGAATACAAAAAGAACCACTTCAGACAAGTAAACCCAATTGTCTGATCTGGACATCTCATATACTTAGTGCCTCACCTCTGTGGAGGAGAACAACCAACAGGAAGGCCTAGGAAGAAATCAGTAACAATCTTGCTTCTCATTAGGACAAAGACTTTGGAAGCTGAACAGGATTTACATCTAATTTATTATTTGAGGGCACAAAGAGAATAGAAAATGTCACATAGTTAAATCACCCAAAGAAAGTCAGGCATGGTAGTACATACCTGTAATCCTAGCCCTAGGTATATGGAGTATGAGGAACCAAAGTTTAAAGTCAGAACTCACTCAAGAAACAAAACAAAATAGTACATGTAGTATTATAATTTAGGTCTTTTGACTTTGAAGGGAATGAAAATTATTAAAAGACCCCCTAAGTCCGCAGTAGAGCCAGGCCAGCCGCCAGGTGATTCCCGGAACTTAGCTGACCATAAACAGGTTGAAACCAAGAATGAAGGTCAATTGGGCCACGGGCCCCCAGGGCTTCAGGAACTGGCTGACCACAAAGTAGATAACAAAACAAGATTAGATTCATTCCTGAGACAAACAGATGTAGGATGTTTCCCGCTGATTAACTAATGGGCTGGGCTGGTACATTCCAGCTGTATTTCCCCTCCCCCTTGGGTTGTGGTAAACGATGGGCTGGGCTGGTACTTCCCACCTGTAATTTCCCCCACCCCCTTAATCTGTGGTGCTCCCCCATAAAATATTGGACTCTCCCCCAAATCAGGGTCACGGCTCCTAGCCCTGCGTGGGATACGAGTGGCACTCCTCAGTGCACTGAGCCCCCCCCTTTCCCCCTTTTCCCCCCTGAAATAAACCTCTTGCGATTGCATCAAGATGGTCTCTTGCGAGTTTTGGGGCGGCCGTGATATCCTGAGTGTCGGTTGAGGAACTTCCCTCCCCCGGGTCTTTCAACTTCAAATAGGGTTTTTTCAAATACTAAAAAATTCTGTTTCATCTTCCATATACTTTTCTTGGTTAATTGAAGATATATAAAAGGTTCACTACATCTCCTGTTGTGAATGATGTTCTACTCTAGTGTTGAAAAAATTAATTAAATTAATTAACAGTATTTAGGTTATATTCAATAGGTTGACAGCTGTTAGTCTTTATTTCGCCATTATAAATGAGCACACAGACACCACGTGGATTTTAACAAGCCTTGGCCTGAGTTGTGCAATACTGGCCCATCTAAGCTAGCTCTTAAGTCTATTACCCAAATATGACCCTATGAATACATACGATCCCTTGGACTTCCATTCTCCACACTAGCCAATGTTCCAGGCAATCTGGAATATCCTCTTGCATCTATCCCATGGCATGTGCCTCCTTCTTCCTTCTTCCTGCTTCTCCTGGCTGGAATACTTTTTTCTTCCATCTAAAGCACAGGCTTCATGTTCTAATCTCAGGAAGTCCCACCTTTCTCTGTCTTTGCCCAATCTCAGGCCTTGGCATTTTATTTAACCAATCAGAGTCAATGTAAGAAACAGACAGCAAGCAGGACAAACTAATTAATATTTAGAATGCTTAACACTGCACCATCACTCTAGAGAGTGATATTTAAACTTTTCACACTTTGCAGTATATGTCTTAATTAGGATTACTTTTGCTATGATGAAACACCATGACCAAAAGCAAATTGGGGAAGAAATGCTTTATTTGGATTATACTTTCACATCTTAGTCCATTAATGAAAGAAGTTAGGGCAGGAACTCAACCAGGGCAAAAACCTAGTGGCAAGGCTGATGAAGAGGATACAGAGCAGTGCTGCTTGCTGGTTTGCTCCTCATGGTATTCTCCTTTTGCTTTCCTAAAAAACCCAAGGCCACCAGACCAGAGTAGTACCATCCACATTAACTAATTAAGAAAATGTCCAATAGGGTTGTCTATAGTTTGATCTAATAGAGGGATTTACTAAATTGAGGCTTCCTCACTCTGATGACTCTAGCTTATATCAAGTTGACATAAAACTACTCATCATATGATCTAATCTCTATATCTGAAAAACACTCTAACATAACAACTTTACTTTTATAAAATTGCATGATCCATGACAGATCAATAGAGTACATGGCATATTACATATGCTGATGGTAAAGGTTGAATATAGATGATATAGTCTGTAGCTAATTCAAAAGCTAGTCATAATAATCATAGAAAAGAAAGAATATATAAAAGGAAAAAAGTGTTTAGGTCACATACTAGAGTACATCAGAACCAAGAATTCAATGAATCTGAACTCAGTAGCATTAGTAGAATTTATACTCATTAGAATCTCAGAATGTACTATCAATTGATGAAATAGTCATATCACATTATATTTTCATTTACATATTAGGAAACTAAGGCATCACAATGATTAACATTGACTGTCAACGTGAGAGGATCTAGAATCAACTACAAGACAAACTGCTGGACTGCAGTTGAGCAATTATTCAAATTAGGTTAATTGAGGTGGGAAGAGCAACCCAGAATATAGGATTTACCAAACCAGGGGTTGGTGTTCTACCCTGAATAAAATAGAGAAAGCTAGCTTAGCACAAGAATTCATCACTAACCTTCCTGACTGGACACACTGACAAGTTGTCTTCTGTTCCTGCCACTATGCCTTTCTTGTCATAATGGTCTGTAGCCTCTACAACTGTAAGCCAAATAAAACCCCTCCTTTTTTAAATTGCTATTGCCAAATATTTTGTCACAAAATAAAACAATTAAATAATGTTAACACAATTATTGAGTGTAGCAAATTTGATGTTAAATACACTGTCTAATTGTTTTCTACAGTGTCATGCTTGCTATCTCAAGTTTATGTTATAGGTAGTTAGGGCTAGAACAACTAAAAGAAGACTATAGGAGAGCACAGATTTGTAGGAAAGACAAAATTACAATCACTTCAACCAAGAAAACTTTAACTTTGTTCTATCCAAAATGGAGTCAAGGTCAGATGTGAACAAGTTAGTTAGAAATATCCAATTCTGTATCTAAAAATTAATATGTTATTTGAAAAAAGACGAATAATTGCTGGACCCTTTTCCGGAGTATACATGGCAAAATAAATGAATATATGATGGTATCAAACTGACTATGTCACCAGTCTCCATGGAGACAGAGATAGCATTGGTTGGTAAAAACTTGACATGGAGTGCTCATATGCTCCCATAGTGGAAAATATTGCTGAAGGAAGATAGCTGTTTCTTATACTGATTTCCCTTTTTCAGCCAATGTCATTGTAACTTTTTATATTTCTCTTTAATAGCTTATCAAATTTTCTGTGGAAATGAATCATAGAGGTTTGAAAATATTGTACATTGTATCTCAGACTAAAGGTTTTGATATCTTTTCAGATAACTTTGAGATTAATTTGGTTTACAGTCTGGGAACAAGACAAGTTTGTCCAGCATCACTGCTGCCTATACTAGATGACCAATTCCTGTAGTCACTTGGACCTCAAAAATTTTGCTTTCATGCATGTTAGGGTTGTAATAAACCTTCATAAAGTTTGAGGGTTAAATTTTAAATATGAAGTGTTACAACATACCAACTTTGTTACTTTGAGAATGAGGCAAATAGACATATTTTATAGTATTATATCTGACTGAAAACATTTTAAAGCTCATGTTCATCTCTGAATTCTGTTTGTAAGCAAATCACATTTTCTTTATTATCTTTTCATTCTGACTTCATGAATCATATATAAACTTGATAAAAGGAAAAAAAAACAGGGCCTTAGGAAAAGCCAATGTTGACATCTATTTATAACTTGACAACTTATGAGAACAAATATCCCCATTATATAAATAATTCAATTGCATTTCCTTTACTTACACATCATTATTTCTGTAAATGTTTTGCAAAAAGAATGGTGACCAATTTATCTTCTTAGCTGGCAATAACATAAATGTGAGCACTATGGATCTCTTCAGCCCTGCTTGCCACTAAGGTAATAATAGTCTTATTTTATAAAGATATATCATAATTTTAGCTGAAGACTATGAATCTGGAGATACATACCAGACCTTATAATGAAATCAGACTGTTCTTTCTCTGGGTTTTGTGGTGGTTATTTGGCTGGTTCAACTTGAGTAGTTGCTATGTTTGAATGAAAACCTAAACTGCCCTTAGGTATTCTTTAGAACCTAGACTCTGACCAGCATGAGAGTAAATCAGAAGAAAGAATTTCAGCTTTTTGTCAGCCTCTATATCTGTTGATCAAGAATCATAAAATTTAGGGTCTAGTCCTAACCTCACAGTTTTAACTCTGTGTCAACCCTCATATAATATTCTGAAATCCATTTGTCAAATAGGAAAGTAGATGTGTATAATTATTTGAAGATTCACTTATAAATAATTTAAACATTACAACCAGTTATAAATGACAAACTCAACATCACTTGTAAAATCAGAAGGCTGGGACATGTGCTGTACATGTTCTGATAGCTGGGTTTAAGACTGGAATCTCTCAGAACTGTCTTTCCTGTGAAAAGAGCCATAATTTCATTGGGTATGAGTTATGCTCACAACCATTTGTGCAAATAAAGTTAGACAGTAATAGCATTTTACAGAATACTATGGGCCAAAAAAAGGGCTTTGTATAAAATTTGGAAGACAGAAGTGAATCACAGCCATCATTGTGGGCAAAAATTCCATAGCCAGAAACAAAGTTGTCAGAAATACCTGTGTTCTCTGAATTTTTTTATAGATCTCTCACACTCTGAATCCACCTTTCCTTTCTGATTGCTGGTGCTGCTGACCCACAGTTACCCTATGCTTACCACCAATACTTGACTATAAGTTGACAGAGGCCTACTATACATGAGCAACAACTTCTTAAAATAGGATCATTACTACATGATACCACTTTAAAGCTCACAGCTTGTCATATATTGCTTCTAGAATATTCCAAAAGCCATGACACATCCATGCATACCAGTTCTTCAGGAAAGTGTGTGTGTGTAGAGAGCTGCGAAGTGCCACGCCCTAAAGATGGCGCTGGTCTCCGCCTTCCACCAGCCCGACGGTGAGCGCTCTTTATGATAATAAGTTCATATTTGGCAAAGACCGCTGATCTGGCTTGCTTCCGCATACGTAGACCTCTAAGATAGCACCACTTGGCTTTACTTGACTGGCTGTTTAATTAGTATTTAGCCTGTGGGTTGGGTCTGCCCCATTATTCGGAAGACTGTTTTCAAGGGACCTGAATAAACTGCAGGAGAAGAGCTTTTGCGAGTTGCGTCATCCTTGCTGGACAAGGGGGGACGCGACATGTTTGACTGGCTATTTCTCCAGTTTTCCTGTTTCCTCTCTAGATCTCTATTTCTTTCCCTCCCCCTATCTATGTAGGCTCTCATTCACATCATAGAGACCTATACTTATATTTCTGTAATATTTTGTTTTGATTCATTTTGTTTGTTTTTGTGAGATAAGATCCCATTATGTAACCCTATCTGGCTTAGTACTCTGTTTATAACCCTGGCTATCCATGGATGTGTAATAATCTTTTGCATCAGCCTACTGGGTTCTGAGACTGCAGGTATATGTCCCACACATAACTTTGGACCTGTAACTCATATAAGTATCTATGATCTTCTGAATAAATACAAACTGATGTATACAATGGCAAATGAGAATCTTGCATCAGTAATAAGCAATAGTTTGATATTTCTTTCACAGACCTAATTTTTTTTTTTGCTTTTGTCAATTTTTTTTGTTTATTTATTACTTTAAGGCACATGTCCATCACAGCACACACTATCTACTCCTCCCATTCCCACCCTCTCACCCTCTTCCTGCTTTCCCTCCTATGCTACTCCTCCGGAGTGGGTGTCCCTACATATGAGACCTCCTCCCAAGTTCAGAAGCACAGACCTAATTTTAAAAATGAATGAAAATAATGTTTGTCATTTAGTTCCTATACATTATTATGAAGCATTTGTTATTAAGAGACTCACTTTTTAGACAAGAAACATGCTTAAGATTGTAATCTCATTGATTCATTCAGTGTGATGTGGACATAATTAAATCCCAACATATTTCTTTTTTGAATATAAGCCACACAACCACACATGACCACAAACCTATACATGTGTCTCTGAGCATCTTTGGGAACTTGGAAAGTGTGGGTTTATGTTAAATACTTTCTTAGAAAAAAGGATGCATAGTTTTAGACACTGTTATAAAGGAGTCAATAAATACAAATTTAGTAAAATCAATGTGCGATGACACTTGTTATCTGAGATATTTAGTAAAATTGAAAATTTATTTTCTTTCTCATGATAGTTATATCTCAAGTGTTCAGGAACCTGTGTGACTAATTGGATACCACACTGGACAGTACATACATACAATAGTTTTATCATTGTATAAATTTATATTCAGTAATGGTTTCTATCAGGCCTGTCACAGTAATACCTGTCTTAGTTACTTCTGTTACTGTGACAGACACCATGATCAAGACAACTTATTGTTGAGGGAAGGTCTAATATCATTGCTTCTGATAGGTTGAGTTCAATGCTGAGATCTGGTTACCACCCCTTCTGAGGCACTCTCTTGTTTGGTTAATAAAAGTTGCTTATGGCCATTTAGCTGGGCAGAAAGAGTATAGGAAGGTGGGACTTCCTGAGATTAGAACAGGAACCCTGGGCACACACAGATATTCTCCCACTTCCTACAGGAGCCACAGAAGGAGATAGACCTCTGGAGAAGGCTGGAAGGTAATTGCAGGCACATGGCGGTTTGGGATTAGGTGATCTGGGTTAATTTAGTGTAGCTAATTGAGAGTCTGCCCAGCTAAGGCTAGCATTAAAACATTAAAAGGTGTATTTAATTATTGGAGAAAAGACTGTGGTGGCTTATAAGCACTCAATCTAAGCAGTCCCAGGCCTTAGGAATTCTGGACTGCCCCAGAGCCCAGGCGAATTTCCCGCCAAGCCACCGGTAATTCTACCAGCCTAATATAACAACTTATATTAATTGAGTTTAGGTTACAGGTGGTGTAGGCCACCCTTGGTCCCAGGGCTCTTTCTCCAGGATAAGTTAAGCAACAGATTCAGGCACACGGGCCAGACCGCCTGATCCTCTGCCAAGCTGCCAGCTACTCCGCCAGCCTAATCTCACAGTTTATAATTACTAATAACTACAATAATTAGATAATTTGCAGTTCCAGGTGGCGCTCAACGTGGTAAGGCATTATGGGTAATTTTATTTTCAAAACTATAGAAAAAAACTGCAGATTTGGAAACTATGATGCCAGTTGTTGATAATATGGCAATATTTACTGCTGACATCTATACTGTTTTTCAATCAGACCGGATGTTTTATGCTGTTGGCTTTTTTTGCTTTTATTGGTTTGTCATAAGGAAGACATCTATTACACAATTAAAAAGTATGGAAGTGCAGATTGAGGAGCTTAAGAAAATTCTGGCAGGGCAGATGAATAGAACTGAGAAAATGCCAAGTTCTTTTCTAGCTAGGTCTCCACATTTGCCACGTGTACCAGTAGAAATGCCACTGTGTGTACCAGTAGAAAACAGGTAGGTAATGGTGTTAATGTTGAACCAAGTGTGCCCCCAGAGGAGCTGCATGGTACTACACAATCATCATCAGCTTTTTTTTTTAAATACTTTGTTTTTACTTCAAGTTACATCTCAGTCACAAACCCCTCCCTATTCCCCCTTCCTATCCCGCCCTTCCACCCTCTTCCCCCCAGAAGTTTCTCCTTTCAGTCCAACAGATGGTTCCTTCTCTTATAACAGTAAGTATTATACAAAACAATAGATATAAATATGCCACATTTATGACAGTTGAATGGCCCAGTATACCTTCCCAATATCCAGTGTATACATATTTGTTCCCTGACTTTAACATTCTACTATCTAACCATCTCCATGAGTTTAAAGGTCTATATATGATTCAACATTCATGCTAACTTGCAACACACTTTTAAGAGTATCTTCTTAGATCTATAACACCCTCTTGATTCCTAAACAACTCAAAATTTAACTATGAGACTCTAGCTGTCTATTCTTCAACCACCTCAGAGACCTGAGAGGGATAAATATATCTGCTTATATAGGAAGTGCAGGGCCTGCAGCTTCCAAAACTAAGAAAAGACATACCAGTGACTGCCTGGACAGTTCCCATTTTCTCTCCATACATTCCTGCATCAGTCTTCAGCCTTTGGGTCCTGTTTCTCTGACAGACATTTGTTGTAGAGCAGGGATTATGAAGGACTTACCTACCCTGTCTTGGCAGAGTTAGGCTGTCGACTTCCCTGCTACCAAGTTTTGTCCTTTTTGGACAGCAGTCTGTCTGCAGTTGGAGCAAGGGGTTTTTTCATGCCAAGAGATAGGCTTGCCACTAATTCAACCATCTCACACTGGAGATTCTTCGATGCTTATCTTCTACTTGGAGTAGAATAGGGGGTGCTGTCAGGAGCTGATATGTCTCGATATAAAAAAAAAAGAAAATCTTAATTTAAGATAATATCTTTGAATGCCATATTCTGCAGATCTCTTGGGGTTTTTGAAGATGCCCTATCCATCTCTTGTATTTAGACAAGCAAATGTTGCTTGTCTCTTAGCAACTTGATTACTGAGTAGTTTAGAGAATATCTGTGATAGACTGTCATACTAGCTAACAAAGTGACATGTTTGCATGACTAGGAGTTTGTTTTACTTAACTATCCTAGACCGTTTTAGACGGTTGGTATCAAGAGGCCAGAGCTTCATATTTTATTTTTAAGTATCTCTAGGTATGATACCATTAGGAAGCGTTACCTTTAATTATGTATCAATATACAAAGATCAATGCCTATGTAGTCCAATGCAATCTTAATATTATGTCCATATACAAGGGTCAATACCATTGTGGCCAACTATAATCTTAATTTTGTATCAATATACAAAGATCAATACCGATGTAATCCAATACAATCTTATTTTTGCACAATAAACAATGGTCAATACCACTTTAGCCAAATATACTACTAATTTTGTATCAATATACAAAGGTATAAGGGCATATTCAATAATCAGCTTTTCCAGTTACGTTTCAGATTAGGCCGGATAATAATGATGGTCAACTCCATCAGGAATCAACATGGCATCCAATAGACATTTTTATTTGAAAAGATTTAAGGAGTCCATTGTCTCTTATGGAATGCCCTCATCTTTTTTTAAACAAATGTTAAATAATTGGTCTACACAAAATAGAATCATTCCCCAAGATTGGAAGAGACAGATATCAGCTGTGCTAGAAGGTAGCCAGCAATTACAATGGTTGTCATGATTGAGACATGAAGCCACAAAATTAGAGCGCAAGGGGACTAAATGTCACAACCCACCAAATGCTTGGTGAGGTACCTTATGCTGACAAACGGTTACAGACTCAATTTGAAGATGTTGTGATAGAACAATGTTGTGTTACAGCTCTGAAAGCCTGGGATATGGTTGCCGAGGCTGGGAAAAGATTTACTTCATTTACCAAGATAATAAAAAGTCCTCAGGAAAACTTCTCAGATTTTTTAGGGATATTGACTTCAGCTTGGAGAGAGATGTAGATAACCCTGATGCCAGACAGGACTTGATAAATGAATTGTCATATGAAAATGCAAATGCTGAATGACAAAGGGCAATTAGGCCATTGAAAGCTCGAGAAGCCCCAGTAGATGAATGGATGAGAGAAACAGCTGATATTGGCTTTCAGGAACATCAGACTAATGTCATAGCATAAGCCATTGCTAGGGGTCTTAATGAGTGCTTTAAAAATGGTGAACTTAGTCATTTCAAAAGCTATCATAAAGCCGAATCCTCCGGAACTCGAAATGATAGGTGCCTGGACTCTGCAGAACATGGTCGGAGAAGGGAAGGAACAGCTTTTAGTAGCAATAGAAGGTTAAGGTCTCCAGGATTTTGTACTCATTGTGGAAGAGGTAAATACTGGTCCCAGGATTGTAGAGCTCTAACGGATGTCAGAGGTAACCCCTTGCCAGGAAATGAGGGGAGGGGCCTACCATTACAGGCCCCCCCAAAACAATGTGAACCGTTGTCCATCATCCAACCAGAGGAAAACATACATGCAGGAAGAACAAAATTAACTATTGCTGATCTTTTACAGGCTACTTAAGGTACTACAGTTTTAGATTTGACCACAGATGAATCTAAAACATTATCCAAAACAGATGAATGTTACATTTTAACCACTGGTATTTATGGTCCTTTACCATCAGGGTCAATAAGATTAATACTTGGAAAACATGGATTAACTTGTCAAGGATTCTTTATTCATCCGGGTATTATAGATGGAGACTTCAAGGAAGAAATTAAAATTATAACATCCATATGGAAACACATGACAATTAATTCAGGGAACAAAATTACCCAACTGCTGCTGTTTCCTTATACCAAGGGCAAGGTTGTTCCAATAGACAGAACAGGAGCAGTTAAAAATACTGGAAAACATATGTATTGGCAAACACTGGTGAGAGATAAGAGACCAAAATTATAAGTACAAATGAATGGTATTGAAATAGAAGGATTGCTTGACACAGGAGCAGATGTCACTATCCTCTCATGGGAGTCTTAGAATCCAAACTGGTCACTTCAAAAGGTTCCTACATATTTTATAGGAATTGGTAAATTATCACATGTAAAATAAAGTGTACGATGGCTTAACTGTGTGGGACTAGAAGGGCAAACAGGGAAGTTGAGACCTTATGTGGCTGATGTACCCATAAATTTATGGGGAAGGGATCTCTTACAACAATGGGGTACTCAAATTAATATTCTTACAATGCCAGAAATAACAAATGATGAAATGATGGATGCTTTTGAGGAAGGTATTGATATGAGTACTCAACAACAATTGCAAGCTATGTCTAGTGTCCAAACACAGGACACCCCAGACATTGAGATTATAGATACTATTGAGGAAGGTATTGATATAAGTACTCAACAACAACTGCAAACTATGTCTGGCGTCCAAACACAGGACACCCCAGGTATTGAGTTTCCAAATTTAGACTAGGGGGCACTGCTGAAATTCCAACAGCAATACCCTTGAAATGGCTATCAAATAAACCAGTGTGGCAAGAGCAATGACCCATAAAAAGGAAAAATTGGAGTCTCTTGAGCAATTGGTAAAAGAACAGCTGGAGGCTCGTCATATAGAAGGGTGTACCAGCCCATGGAATTTTCCTGTGTTTGTGGTAAAAAACGAATAGGGTAAATGGAGAATGGTAACAGATTTAAGAGCTGTGAATAGAGCAACTCAACCTATGGGCCCTTTGCAGCCTGGTATACCTTTACCTTCTCTATTTCCAAAGTCATGGCCTTTAATAGTAATTGATTTAAAAGGCTGCTTTTTCTCAATTCCATTGAATAAGAATGATAAGGAAAGTTTTGTTTTCTCTGGACCTACTCTTAATAAAAGTAGACCAATCAAGAGGTATCATGGGAATGTAATTCCTCAGGTAATGTTGAATAGTCCAACTCTGGGTCAATATTTTGTGCAAAAAACATTAGAAATAATACGTAAGCAGTTTCCTCAATCTATTATCTATCATTATATGGGTGATATTTTGTTGGCTGATTCTGATGTAGTTATTTTAGAGAACTTATGTAAGGAAATGCAAAGAATTCTACTGCTATGGGGCTTTAAAATGGCTCACAAAAAATACAAAGAGGAGATTCAAACAACATTTGCATTATAAAATAAGTCAACAGAGAATAAGATTGCAAAAGTAAAGATCTGTAGAGACCAATTGAAAACTCTTAATGATTTTCAAAAAGTAATGGGAGATATTAATTGGCTAAGGCCCACCCTTAGTTTAAGTACTTATGAGTTTAGTAATTTGTTTCGAACATTACAAGGAGATTCATATCTAAACAGTCAAAGATGTTTAACTCCTGAGGCAGAAAAGGAACTAATGCTAGTAGAACAAATATTGCAAGATACATACATAGATCGAATTGATCCCCAACTTGATTGTATTTTGGTCATTTTACCTTCAACTCATTCTCCTACAGAGCTTATTATGCAACAGGATGATAGTATTATGGAATGGATTTTATTACCACATAAACCAAGTAAAAAAATTAAAGACATACATAGAAAAGATATATGAATTAATTGTAAAAGGTAGAATAAGACTATGTTAATTATCAGGAATGGACCCGGCTGAAATAGTAGTGCCTCTTACTAAGGCTGAGATTATGTCATTGTGGGTAATCAATGAAGTTTGGCAAAGAGTTTGCAGTAATTATTTAGGGGAAATTAATAACAAATTTCCAAAATCAAATATATACAATTTATAAAAAGAACTAATTGGATTCTTCCTCGTATTGTAAAGGAAACGCCAATTCCTGATTCACCAACCTTCTATACTGATGCTAACAGGATGGGAATGGCAGGTTATAAGTCAGACAAAATCAGCAAGGTAATCAAGAATCCATATACCTCAGTTCAAAAAGCAGAATTGTATGCAATCCTTATGGTGTTATTAGATTTTCCTGGGTCTCTTAACATAATTACTGATTCTCTATATGCAGAAAGAGTTGTGTTGCATATAGAAACTGCTGAATTTATTCCCGAAAACACAGAATTAACTTATTTATTTATACAATTGCAACAGGTCATTAGAAGTAGAAATAACCCATATTCCATCTCACACAGGTTTTCCAGGTCCACTGGCACAATGAAATGAGGAGATTGACCAATTACTCATAGGAAATGTGTTGGAGGCCTCAAAATATCATCAGAAACATCATGTTCATAGTTTAGGTTTAAAGAAAAATATCTCTATTACCTGGCAACAAGCCAGGTAAATAATTAAAAAATGTCCTATGTGTTCTCTGTATAACCAAACTCCAATTACATGCTGGTGATAATCCTAAAGGTACTAAAAAGAATGAAATCTGGCAAATGGATGTTTTTCATTTTGCAGAAATTGGAAAACAAAGGTATGTCCGTCATACCCTTGATACATACATACTCAGGGATTCAATGGGCAACTGCTTTAATTTCTGAAAAGGCTCCATGTGTTATTGCATATTTATTAGAAATAATGGCATTTATGGGTGTACCTGCACAAACTAAGACTGATAATGCTCCTGCATATGTATCTAATAAAATGAAGCAATTCTTTGCATATTAAAATATAAAGAATGTTACTGGTTTACCACACAACATTACAGGACAAGCAATTGTAGAAAGAGCTAATCGTACCTTAAAAAGATGCTTTTTAAACAAAAGGGGGAATTAAGGAATCCCAGGGATAGATTACACAATGCTTTGCTAATTTTTGATTTCCTAAATGTTGGTGAAAAGCATGCCACTGCACTTGAGAGACATTGGGTTGTACAAAAAACTGAAAAATTAAATCAACCAATATATATTTTTTTATTTATTCAAGTTACATCTCAATCGCAATCTCCTCCCACCCTCCTCTGCCTCAACCCACCCATCCTCATCCTTTTTTTTTTTTTTTTAAGTTTAAGGTATATCTTTTCCCCCCAACAGCTTTCCCTTTCAGTCCAACACATGGCTCTTTCTCTTGTAATAATAAATACAATACAGAACAATAGAGGTAATTAGGCCACAATTATGAGAGTTATATGGCTTACAATACATTCCCAATGTCCAGTCCATATATATTTGGCACCTGACTTTAACATTCTACTATCTAACCATTTCTATGAGTTTAAAGTTCTATATCTAACTCAGCTTTCATAATAACTTGCGTCACAATTTTAAAAACATCTTCTTAGATCCATAAAACTCTCTTGATTCCTAAACAACTCAAAATTTAATTATGAGACTCTAGCTATCTATTCTTCAACCACCTCAGAGACCTTTGAGGGATAAATATATCTGATTATATAGGAGGAGCAGGTCCTGCAGCTTCCAAAGCTAAGAAATGACATATTAGTGGCTGACTGGACAGTTCCTATTTTCTCTCCATACATTACAGCATCGATCTTCAGTCGTTTGGCCCCGTTTCTCTGACAGACATTGATTGTAGAGCAGGAATTATGAAGGACTTGCCTACCCTGTCTTGGCAGAGCTAGGTTGTTGACCTATGTGCTTCCAAGTTTTGTCCTTTTGGGACAGCATTCTGTCTACAGTTGGAGCAAGGGGTTTTTCCTGCCAAGAGAAAGGCTTGCCACTAATTCAATCACCTCCCACTGGAGATTCTTCGATGCTCATCTTCTACTTGGAGTAGAATATGGGGTGCTGTCAGGAATTGACATGTTTCAATATCAAAAGAATCTAAAGTTAAGAAAACATCTTTAAATGCCATATTCTGCAGATCTCTTGAGGTTTTTAAGGAGGCCCTATCTATCTCTTATATTAGGATAAGCAAATATTGCTTGTCTCTTAGCCACCTGATTTCTGATTAGCTTAGAAAATAACTGTAGTAGATTGTCATAACCTAACAAAATGACCACCTTGCATGACTATTGGTTTGCATTTTTTAATTATCCTAAACAGTTTATGACAATTAGTAGCAAAAGGCAAAAACTTCACATTTCATTTCTTTTCTTTACCCCATAACACTTCCATCCCATTTCTCTGGGGTGGGGTGTCCCTATATAACAGTCCCTCATCTCCGCTGAGAGGTCGTATGAGGGCCAAGAGCCTCCTCATTCATTGGGGGTCTATGAAGCTGTACCAGCAATGAAAAGTGTCTCATTGCCCGGGAGAGAGATCTAAAGAACAAGTAAACAAATAAGCAGACAAACAGAAAAAAAGAATAAAAAATAAAAAAATAAATAAAAATAAAAGAATAAAAAATAAGAAATCTATGTCCATGTTCCTTTTGGTGCATTGGTTGTAGTATCGATATCCTCTACTATATAGCTATAATCCTGCTATAAGTGAATAGATGCCATATTGATCTTTCTGAGTCTGGGTTAGCTCACTCAGGATGAGCTTTTCTAGTTCCATCCATTTGGCTGAAAATTGCATAATTTCATTGTTCTTGATAGCTGAATAATATTCCATTGTGTAGATGTACCACAGTTTTTTAACCCATTCTTTGGTGGAGGGACATCTGGATTGTTTCCAGTTTCTAGCTAATACAAATAAGGATGCTATTAACATAGATGAGGAAACTTCCTTATGATTCTGGGAGGAGACATTTGGGTGTATACCCAGAAGTGGTATGGCTGTGTCCTGAGGCAAAGCTATTCCAAGTTTTCTGAGATATCACCATACTGACCTCCATAGTGGTTGGACAAGCCTGCACTCCCACCAGAAATGGAGTGGGGTTCCCCTTTTTCCACACCCTCGCCAGCATGTGCTGTCATTTGAGCTTTTGATCTTAGCCATTCTGACAGGTGTAAGATGGAATCTCAGAATCGTCTTGAGTTACATTTCTCTGATGATTAAGGATGTTGAGCATTTCTTCAAGTGTCCTTCAGGCATTAGGGATTCCTCCTTTGTGAATTCTCTATTTAGCCCCGTCCCCCATTTTTTGATTGGATTATGTGGTTTCTTGGCATTTAATTTCTTGACTTCTTTGTAGATTTTGGATATTAGCCTTCTGTCAGATGTCGGGTTGGTGAAGATCTTCTCCCAGTCTGTAGGTTGCCGTTTTGTTCGAATAACCATGTCTTTTGCCTTACAGAAGCTTTTCAGCTTCATGAGGTCCCATTTGTTGATTGTTGATCTCAGGTCCTGAGCTGTTGATGTTCTGTTCAGGAAGTTGTCACCTGTGCCAATGAGTTCGAGGGTTTTCCCCACTTTTACTTCTAGTAGATTTAGTGTGATTAGCCTTATGTTAAGGTCTTTGACCCACTTGTACTTAAGTTTTGTACAAGATGATAAGTATGGGTCTAATTTCATTCTTTTACAAGTGGACATCAAGTTGGACCAGCACCATTTGTTGAAGATGCTGTCCTTCTTCCATTGTGCCGTTTTGGCTTCTTTGTCAAAAATTAGGTGGCCATAAGTGTGTGGGTCTATTTCTGGATCTTCAATTTGATTCCAATGATCTACTGGTTTGTTTCTCTACCAATACCATGCTGATTTTACTACTATTGCTCTGTAGTACAACTTGAAATCTGGGATAGTGATTCTCCAAATGTTTTTTTGTTTTGTTTTGTTTTTTGTTTTTTTTTTTTAATGTAAAGGATCAATTTAGCTATTCTGGGCTTTTTTGTTGTTCCATATGAAATTGAGAATAGTTCTTTCCAAGTCTATAAAGAATTGTGTTGGTATTTTGATAGGAATTGCGTTAAATCTATATATTGCTTTTGGTAGGATAGCCATTTTTATTATGTTGATCCTACCTATCCATGAGCATGGGAGATCTTTCCATCTTCTAAAGGCTTCTTCCATTTCTTTCTTCAAGGGCTTGAAGTTCTTGTTGTACAAGTCATTTACTTGCTTGTTTAGAGATACCCCCAGGTATTTTATATTGTTTGTGGCTATTGTGAAGGTAGTTGTTTCCCTTATTTCTTTCTCAGCCCATTTGGTTTTTGTATAAAGAAGGGCTTCTGATTTCTTTGAATTAATTTTTTATCCACCCACTTGCTGAAAGTGTTTTTCAGCTGTAAGAGTTCTCTGATGGAATTTTTGGGGTCACTTATGTATACTATCATATTGTCTGCAAATAGGGATAATTTGACTTCTTTGTTTCCAGTTTGTATTCCCTTGATCTCATTTAGTTGTCTTATTGCTCTAGCAAGAACTGCAAGTACTATATTGAAGAGATATGGTGAAAGTGGGCATCCTTGACTTGTCCCTGAGTTTAGAGGAAATGCTTCAAGTTTCTCTCCATTTAATTTGATGTTGGCCACTGACTTGCTGCGTATTGCATTTATTATTTCTAGGTACGGTCCTTGTATGCCCGTTCTCTCCAGAACTTTTAGCATGAAGGGGTGTTGGATTTTGTCAAATGCTTTTTCTGCATCTAGCGAGATTATCATGTATTTTTTTTCTTTCATCGTGTTTATATGGTGAATTGTATTGATAGACTTTTGTATGTTGAATCATCCCTGCTTTCCTGGGATGAAGCCCACTTGATCATGGTGTATGATACTTTTGATGTGTTCTTGAATTCGGTTTGCTAGTGTTTTATTAAGTATTTTTGCATCTATGTTCATGAGGGAGATTGGTCTGAAGTATTCTTTCTTTGTTTGGTCTTTGTGTGGTTTAGGAATCAGGGTAACTGTGGCCTCATAGAATGAGTTTGGCAGTGTTCTTTCTGCTTCTATTTGGTGAAAGAGTTTGAAGACTATTGGTGTTAGCTACTCTTTGAAGGTCCGGTAGAATTCCATGATAAAGCTATCTGGCCCTGGCCTTTTTTTGGTTAGGAGATTTTTAATGACTGTTTCTATTTCCTTGGGGGTTATAGGGCTGTTTACTCTGTTAATCTGATCTGGATTTAGCTTCAGTAGGTGGAATCTATCAAGAAAATTGTCTATTTCACTTACGTTTTCAAATGTGGTGGAGTATAGATTTTTAAAGTAGTTTCTAAATATTATCTGGATTTCCTCAATGTCTGTTGTTATTTCTCCCTTTTCATTTCTGATTTTGTTGATTTGTGTTTTCTCCCTCTGTCTTTTAGTTAATTTGGCTAAGGGTCTGTCTATTTTGTTGATTTTCTCAAAGAACTAACTCTTGGTTTCATTGATTATTTGTATGGTTCTTTTTGTTTCTAAGTTGTTGATTTCAGCCCTCAGTTTGATGATCTCCTGCCTTCTGCTCCTCTTGGGAGTGTTTGCTTCTTTTTTTTTTTCCAATTCACCCAATTTGTCTGTTAATTCATTAATATGAGCTGTCACAATTTTCTTTTTGAAGGCACTTAGTGCTATGAATTTTCGTCATAGCACAGATTTTATTGTGTCCCATAGGTTTGGGTATGTTGTGTCTTCATCTTCGTTGGATTTTAAGAAGTCTTTATTTCCTTCTTTATTTCTTTCATGACCCAGTAGTCATCTAGTAAAGAGTTGTTCAATTTCCATGTGCGTGTAGGCTTTCTGTTGATTCTTTTGCTGTTGAAGTCCAGCTTTATTCCATGGTGGTCTGATAACATACAAGGTGTTATTTCAATTTTCTTGTATCTGTTGAGGCTATCTTCTTGTCCAACTCTATGGTCGATTTGGAGAAAGTTCTGTGCGGTGCTGTGAATAACGTGTACTCTTTTGTATTTGGGTGAAACGTTCTGTAGATATCTGTTAGGTCCATTTGTTTCATGATCTCTGTTAGACTCATTTTTTCTTAGTTTGGCTTCTGTCTTGATGATCTGTCCATTATTGTGAGTGTGGTGTTGAAGTCTCCCACTACTAAAGTGTTGGGATCACTGTGTGATTTAAGTTTTAGAAGCGTTTCTTTTACAAATGTAGATGCCTTTGTATTTGGGGTATAGATTTTCAATATTGAGATGTCGTCTTGGTGAATATTTCCCTTAATGAGTATGTAGTGCCCTTCTCTGTCTTTTTTTATTAACTTCAATTGGAAGTCTATTTTGTTTAATATTAGGATGGCTACTCCAGCTTGCTTCCTGGGTCCATTTGCTTGGAAGATATTTTCCCATCCTTTTCCTTTGATATAGTGTCTATCTTCAATAGTGAGATGTGTTTCTTGTATGCAGCAAAAAGATGTGTCTTGTTTACCGATCCAGTCTGTAAGTCTGTGTCTTTTTAATGGTGAGTTGCATCCATTGATGTTGTGGATATTAGTCACCAGGGGTTGTTATTTCCCATTATTTTGGTATAGGTGGTCATCTTGTGCTTCTTTTTGTTTAGTTGCTATGGTGATTTCTATTTCCTCTGTTTTCTTGGGTGTAGTTATGTTCTCTGGGTTGGAATTTTCTTTCTAGGATCTTCTGTAGGGCTGGGTTTGTGGGTAGATATTGTTTAAATTTGATTTTGTCATGGAATATCTTGTTTTCTCCCTCTATGTTGATAGAGAGTTTTGCTGGATATAGTAGACTGGCTAGGCACCTATGTTCTCTCAGGGCTTGTAGGACATCTATCCAGGCCCTTCTAGCTTTTAAAGTTTCTGAGGAGAAGTCCGATGTAATTCTGATGGGTCTGCTATTATATGTGACTTGACCTTTTTCTCTTACAGCTTTTAATATTCTTTCTTTTTTTTCTACATTTGGAGTTTCAATTATTATGTGGCGATAGTAGTTTCTTTTCTGATCTAATATGTTTGGCATTCTGTAAGCCTCTTGGATTTTTATTGGCATCTCTTTCTTTAGGTTTGGGAAGTTTTCTTCTATGATTTTGTTGAAGATATTTCCTGGACCTTGGAGTCGGGAGTATTCTCTTTCCTCTATGCCTATAATTATTAAGTTCCATCTTTTCATTGAGTCCTTGATTTCTTGGATGTTGTGGGTGAGAGATTTTTTAGCTTTCTCATGTTCCTTGGATGTTGTACTGATTTCTTCCATCGAATCTTCCATGCCTGAGATCCTGTCTTCCATCTCTTGAATCCTATTTTTGGTACTGATTTCCATAGTTCCTGTTCTCTTCCCTTGACTCTCCATTTCTACTTTTAACTCTGACTGTGTTTTCTTTATTGTTTCCATTTCCATTTTCATGCCTTGAATGGTTTTGTTCATTTTGTACATTTCCTGCTCCAATTTGCTTGTCTTTGCCTGGAAGTCTTCCATTGCCCTGTCTTTTTTGTGTTCAATTTGAGCCACCTTTTTTTGAAGTTCTCTAATGGTATTCTCATAGTTTTTGTTTGTGAAATTGTGGCTTCTTTGAATTCCTTCATAAATTAAATTCTTTTGAAGGGACTCTATCACTTTCCATAATGTAGAATTGTTATTGTTTTCGTGTGTTTCAGTTGTGGTGATGTGATCTGGGTTGGTTGAAATAGCATCACTTTCTTTTGTTGGAGTCATTGTGCCTTGAATCCTGCTTTTTCTGGGGCCTTGGCCATTTGGAAGTCTAGCTGTCTGTTCCTGTCTTCTATGCTTGGATCCATAGAGGGCGCTTTGGTGTGGCAATTGAATTGCCTGACTCCACTCTTGTAAAGTTTGTTTTTCTGCCCTGCCTCTAGGGTGGAGACTTCACTTATCCTGGGGGTGGAGCTGTATACACTTAAGCTCTGGCTCCCCGCCGGAAGTGCACTTAGTAGCAAATAGTCCAATATTAATTAATACTAAAGTCTTCACGGTTTGCCGAGGATTGGGTCCTGTGGTGGGCAAATCCACCTTCAACCCCTGAAGCCGGCTCTGGAATCTGGCTGCATCATGGTCAACCAAGTTCCCATACACCGCAGTGGGTCCCAATCTGCACCCAGATGTGTACTCTGCAGCCGAGCCACATGCACTTCCGTGGGTCCGCAAGCCTTTGCCAGATATCCAGATCATCTCTGCGAGACCTGGGGGCCCCAGCAGGTTGGAGAGTATCTCTGTGTGGGGTCTGAATCTGCCTGCTGGGTATTAGACTGGAACTTACCTGGCGTGTCTCTCCTGGTGGGTGGGCGGGATCCTGATTCCTGGATTCAGCGGCTTCCGTGCGTGTCCGAGAGTGGGAGGGAGCATCCTGCCCAGGGACTTTTAGTGGTCCCTGGGTAGTTGGGGTAGACCCGGGGGGGGGGTCGAGTCTCTCAGATTTTTTTGTACCATGTCTATGACATTCGCGGTTTTGTGTCTGTTTTCCCTAAGATTAAAATGCGTCTGCACGTGCCACCGCCATCTTGGATCCCCATCAACCAATATATTATAAGGATATTTTACCTTTAGAGTGGAAACCTGCAATAGTTTTAAGATGGGGACTTGGTTATGCCTATGTGTCTACAGGGAATGAAAAAATGTGATTACCAACAAATCTTATAAAGATTAGATCTGACCAAAGAGTACCTCCCATTAGCTATAATATGAATGTCTTCCCATGGTAAGAGTTTATTCCAGTCTTTTATCCAGGATGGATAGAGTTTATAGTGTTCATGATATTCCAATCTTTTATCCTGGATGGATCGAGTTTATGCCTGAAAATGGACTTACAAAGTTGTTCTATGCCTTCTACTTGCTCAAATTTAGAGCAAAAATTTATTTTCAGAGCCAAGGACTGAATGACAATAACAACAAGACAAATGGGCCAGATGATTCAACCTAACATATTGCTTCAATCACTGTTTTCTTTAAAACTTTGCATGCAAATCATTTTTAAAAGTGCTAGTCCAAAAATGATTGATCCTAGAGAGACTGGACAACAAAAGCTATACGTAACTTTCTCAGGAATTGGCCAATATCTCATTTTTTGAAGGGTACCCGAATATATTTACATTCCATTCCCAAGAGATGGGATGGAAGTTTTTTGTTGTGTGTTATGTTATGTGTTGTGATTGTTTGTTGTCATCTAGGATGAATGGATATATGATATGTGTTGTGAAAAAATAAGAATTGGATTCAGGGATTTTCTTCTTTTCCTCACTCTATTCTTTGTCTCTTTTATTATTAAAAAGTTAAGATTATTTTGTTGTATTAATAGATATTGATAGAAATTTAAGATTGTTTTGTTATAATAGATATTGATAGAAAGTTAAGATTTTAATGTTTTATGTACACTTAACGATAAATTTTAGTTTCAAATTTTCAAGATTTCTTTTAAAAAATTAAAAATTGTTTTTCTTCCCTTGTCCAAAAAACAATTTGCCCTAGGAAAGATATTACATGCCATCTTTTTATGGCATGAATGGAGACTTACAAATGTCTTTCCCCTGTTCAAAGAACAGAAAATATTCCTTAATTGATTTGTGCATCCTGCATATCCAAGGCATTTTGGTAATTGCAGAACTATATGTTACTTGTGAGAAATTATATATTTTTCAGAACAATGGGACCAGAGTCCAAAGAAGATAAGTAACCAAAATGATACAGCCTCATAGACTGTCTCAATAGCTGTTTCCTCAAAAATCTGCATCAAGAACAACTTCAAACAGTGTTTACTGAGATGGCTCAGCCTCAAAGACTGAACTTTCTTACTTTCCAGCTTCGAACTACAAATTGTTCAGAGCATTCAAATTGCGCTGAGCTCATAGGGACTGGACAGCAAGTGTTACAGTTTACTTGCTTAATCATTTTTTTTTCATTTTATTTGGGCCCCTAAACAGGTTTTCTGCATCCCAATGCAGTAGGAAGAAGTTTTAAGAGAGCTATGTCCCATTCCCAAAGTGGTTTGGACAATAGATGTCGTTTAGGGGGAATGGCTACGAATTGTTATATGGTTTTGTTAAGCAAGGTGTAGGAGGTTAGGCTCAGGGATTTCTTTCTCTTTCTTTATCCTTCCTTCTCTCTTATATAGGGGGAGAAGACTTGAAAAGAAAAATGAGGGAGAATATGGATATATAATATAGAACTGATAAGATAAAAGGATAGATTATTGAATCTACTCCTATAGATCTTTGTATATTGATACAAAATTAAGGCTATATTTTGACCAGGTATTGTACCTATATAATTAAAATTGCAGTGTGAAGTTCTAGTCCTTTTGACAGTAACTATCACAAACTGTTTAGCATAATTAAGAAATACAAGTTGATATTCATTCAAACTTGTGATTTTTATTAAGATAATTAAGTTAGTTAATCTCAGAGGTTCCAAGTTAATCAGACATTAAGTTGTTAGAGACAAGCAACATTTGCTTACTCAATGGATATGGATAGATGGTCCTCAAAAACTTCAAAAGATCTGTAGACTATGGCGTTTACATATATTTTTACTACTTTAAAAATTCTTTGACATGAGACTCTCAGCTCCTGACAGTTCCCATTGGATTTGGAAGGAAATAATGAGCATCAAAAAGAAATTTCCCATCAGGAGATAATTCCTACTGGACAAAAATATCCCTGCTTTCTCAACAGACTATATATAGTTCAAAGATGGACCAGAGCTTAAATGCAGGTAAATTGTTGGCCTGACTCTGCAAAGGCAGAATGGGCAAATTGTATTTCCTGCTCCACAACTAAGTCTGTGAGACATCCTTGGCCAGAAGGCTGAAGATGATGCTCCAATGCTATAGAAACTGGGGACTGTCTAGGCAGTCAGTTGTCTGCATTTCATAGTTTTGGAAGTTGTTTGCTCTGAACTTCCTATCTATTCAGAAATATTTATCCTTCTCAGGTTTCTGATGTTATTGAAGACTACATAGTTATAGCATCACAGTAAATTTTAAATCACCTAGGAATTAAAAGGATGTTTTAAGGTTAAGGTGGTTTAGTTAATAATGTAAGTTAGGATGGAAGTTGAATTAGGTATAAATCCTTAAACTCATCAAGAGAGATATGTAATAGAATATATGGACTAGATGTTGAGAATGTATGTCACAACTTTTAGTTTTCATAATTGCTTTTATTGTATTGTTTTTATTGTATTTATTGTTATTCTGTATTGTGTTTATTGTTATATTGTTATTAAGAAAAGGAGCCTTTTGTTAGACTTAAAGGGGAAGATGTTGATGGAAGGTCTAATATCATTGCTTCTGATAGGTTGAATTCAATGCTGAGATCTGGTTACTGCCCCTTCTGAGGCATTCTCTTGATTGGTTAATAAAAGTCGCTTATGGCCATTTAGCTGGGCAGAAAGAATATAGGAATGTGGGACTTCCTGAGATTAGAACAGGAACCCTGGGCACACACAGATATTCTCCCACTTCCCGCAGGAGCCACAGAAGGAGACAGACCTCTGGAAAAGGCTGGAGGGTAATCTCTGGAGGGATTACGTGATCTGGGTTAACTTAGTGTAGCTAATTGAGAGTCTGCCCAGCTAAGGACTAAGCATTAAAACATTAAAAGGTCTTATTGCATTTAATTATTGGGGAAAAGACTGCAGTGGCTTATAGGCCCTCAGTCTAAGCGGTCCTGGGCCTTTGGACTTCCAGACTTCTGGACTCTCCCAGAGCCCAGGCAAATCTCCTGACTAGCTGCTGGTAATTCTACTGGCCTAATATAATGACTTATATTAATTTAGTTTAGATTACAGGTGGTGTAGGCCACCCTTGGCCCCAGGACTCTTTCTCCAGTTAAGGCTGCCCAATCCTCTGCCACACTGCCAGCTACTCCGCCAGCCTAATCTTACAGTTTATAATTATTAATAACTACAATAATTAGATAATTTGCAGTTTCAACTTATAGAAAGTTGTGTTTGTTAGGCTTTATAGTTTGTGAAGGTGAATACATGACCATCATGACAGGGAGAATGGCAGCAGATGGGGAGGCATAGTTCTGGAAAAATAACTAAGAATTCTATTTTGATCTGTATGCACAAGTGACATATAACTTGGGATGGTGTGAACTTTTGAAACCTTAAAGTCCATCCCCATAGACACATATCCTCCAATAAGGACATTTCTCCTAATCTTTCCCAAACACCTTCACCAATGGAGGACCAAACATTCTAATAAATAAGTTGATGGGGACAATTATCATACAAATCATCACAAGGGTTGATTTAGAGGCTTATCAACATTTATGAAAACTCAAAATGCCAGTGCTATATCACTATTTGGAGAAATAATTCTCTTTTGTATCTTTCCTACTCCTGCTATTCTTTCTCCAGGGCACAAAACTCCCACTAGGCCAAGCATCGGACTCACTGAACAGTTGAATAGAAACACAGTTTTTTCCCCCTTTCTAAACACATCATGACTTTCTGTACATTGTGAGCTTATGCTGTCTTTAATAAATAGACCCCATTCACCTATTGAGCCAAATAAATATTTAAGCCTGTGTTTTATAATCTTTAAACTTTATTATCAGCTTTGGTTCCAAAGCAGAAGAAGTCTATATATCATCAAGACCCACCACTCCAGGATTTTGTTTTAGAAACCATATATACCCATCAGTTTGGATTAACATCTCCCTGGAGTCCCCTTCTCCCTTCCAGGAGAAATATTGATGAAACCTGAAACAAATCTTTCCTATTCTGACTTATGTGCATAGAAAAAAAAAAAAGCAAGATTTACCATCAGCACAACAGCCTGTAAAAAGGACACTAATCACTATCTTCAGGGAATTTCCCGATGACTTTATCATCCTTTCTGGCCTGAAAGGATCCAAATGGCAAAGACCTTACAGCTACAATACAATACACATTTTTGTTGTTGCTGTTTGTTTATTTTTGTTCTCATTTTTTGCTTCTGCATTTTAAGGAGCAGCCTAATAGCATCTCAAATTAGTAACTAATTGGTGGAATGAGTAGTAGCTCCAGAATTCTCGAAGATGCTCCTGGCAAACTCAAGGCAACTAAGAACATTCCATATTCACCTGAACACATGGAGGAGGTGAGGTAGAGATGACTACCAGTAGTTTTGAATGAAAGTTCCCTCATATGTTTCCAGGATAGCTGTTTTAGGTAATAGGGTGGAGGTCTAACATGATTTCTCATAAACTATTTTTTCTTCATTTATTTATTTATTTATTTGTTTGTTTGTTTGTTTATTTATTTATTTATTTATTTGTTTGTTTATTATTTACTTAGTTATTTACTTATTTATTTATTCACTTTATATCCTACTGGCAGCTTCCCTCCCTCCCGTTCCAACCTAACACACTTCCTTCCCCTATTCCCTCTTCCCCTTCTTCTCTGAAAAGGTAAGGGACCCCATGAGTACCAACCCTCCTTTGCATATTAATTCACAGCAAGATTACATGCATCCTCTCCCACTGAGCTAGACAAGGAAGTCCAGCTAGGTGAAAGGAATCCAAAGGGAGGCAACAGAGTCAGAGTCAGCACCTGTTTCCATTGTTAAGGGAGCCACACAGAGACTAACCTGCACATCTGAAATATATGTGCCAGGGGTAAGTCCAACCCATGCATGCTCCTTGGTTGGGGTTCAGCCTCTGTGACCCATGGCACCAAGTCATTTGACTCTGTAGGTCTTTTTGTGGTATCCTTGACTCTTTGTATTGAATTATTTTTGTGGGTTTTCTATACTCCCTTTTGCTCACAATTATCTACAAAGGCTTTCTGCTTCACTCTAGCCCATTTAGCTCACAAGTAATGACACAAAGACATTATATTTTATTAACAAGATTTAACACACAAGAACTGGGCAGATATTAATCTAATTTAGTCCTCTATACTATTTTGCTATTTCACAGCCATGTGCCCCAAGTTACTTGTCATTTATCCCACCTATTTTGATTCTGCTATAGCTCTATGTCCTCAGGGCAAACTTCTCTTGGCCACAGGCTCATGATTCATCCTGCCTAATGATGACTTCCTTCTTCTTCCTCTTCTTTCTTCTAGTAGCTCCTTCATATTCCCTACCTGAGACACCTCTCATTCGAATGGAAATCCTGCCTTCTGATCACCTCTGCCCAGCCACAGGCTCCAGATTTTTAATTGCCAATCAGAAATTATTGGGGAACATTCTTTACAGCACATTGGTCAATATAATGCCTATGTCCAGACTGAAACCTGATTTTGGGGCACAGAAATCAGCATATGAATACAAAGTTCACAAGGCCAACCCAATATCCATCAGCTTCCTTAATCCTTCTGCCTACTTTTCACAAGACTTCCTAAGATCCACATAATGTTTGACTGTGATTCTCTGCATCTGTTTCCACCAGCTGCTACATAAATCCTGGATTATGTTAGAAGACAGTTATGCTAGACTCCTATCTGATCACATAGTATCACTAATAATGAAAGGGATTGACTCTCTCCCATGTGATGGGTCTCAAGTTGGGCTAGTCACTGGTTTACCATTCCTTCAATCTATGCTCCATCTTTATCACTGTACAACTTGTAGTCAGGATAAATTTTGGTAGAAGGTTTTATGGGTGGGCTGGTGTCTCTTTACTTCACTAGAACTCTTGGTTGGCTACAGGAGGTGTGCACTTCAGCCTTTATAACCTACACTGCTAGGAGTCTCAACTAGGGTTACCCACATAGACTCCCAGGAGCCTTCTATGTCCTAGGTATCAAGCTCCTTCTAAAGGTATCTTCATCATTGATTTCCCTTCTTTCTCTAAGCTCCCTTGTCCCCCATACTGCTTTCCCCACACCGTATCCTCACCCTGTTCCCCTCCTTATCTTCTCCCACCCAATTCTCCCCTCTCCATCTTGATGTCTGTTTAATTTCCTCTTCTGAGTAAGATTCAAACATCCTCCCTTGGACCCTCCTTGTGACTTAGATTCTTCAGGTCTGTGGATTATTGCATGGTTATTCTGTACTTTATGGCTAATGTCCACTCATAAATAAGTATATACAATACTTGTATTTGTGGGTCTCGGTTACTTACGATATTTTCTACTTCCATCCTTTTGCTTGAAATTTGCACAATGTCTTTGCTTTTAATAGCAGAGTAGTATTACATTGTGTAAATGTACTATATTTTCTTTAGCCATTCTTCAGTCGAGAGACATCTGGGTTATTTCCAGTTTCTGACTATTATGAATAAAACTGCTATGAAGATAGTTGAGCAAATGTCCCTGTGCTATAGTAGAACATCTTCTGAATATATGGCCAAGGGTGATATAGCTGGGTCTTGAGATAGAGCTATTTCGAGTTTTCTATGGAACTGTCAGATTGATTTCCAAATTGGTTGTGTAAGTTTGGACTTCAATCAACAATGGAGGAGTGTTCCCTTTGTTCTACATCCTTGCCAACATGTGTTGTCTTTTAGTTTTTGATCTTAGCCTTTCTAACTGTTATAATATGGAATCTCAGAGTTGTTTTGATTTGAATTTCCCTGATGACTAAGGACTTTGAACATTTCTTTGAGTGCTTCTTGGCCATTAACGATTCCTCTGCTGATAATTCTCTGTTTAACTCTGTACTCCGTTTTTTAAAAATTGGATTATTTGGTTTGTTTATCTAATTTCTTGATTTCTTTATATATTTTGGATATTAGTCCTCTGTTGATTGTAGGGTAGAAGAATTTTTCCATTCTGTAAGCTGGCATTTTGTCCTATTGATTGTGTCTTTTGCCTTACATAAGATTTTCAGTTACATGAGTTCCTATTTATTGATTGTTGACCTTAGTGCCTGAGCTGTTAGTGTTCTGTTCAAGAAGTTGTCTCCTGTACCAATGTGTTCAAGGTTATTCCCTACTTTCTCTCCTATTAGATTTAATGTATATGACATTACATTGAGATTTTTGATCTACTTGGACTTGAATTTTGTGCAGGGTGATAAATATGGATTTAATTACAACCTGCTACATGCAGACATTCAGTTAGACCAGGACCATTTAGTAAAGATGCTTTCTTTTTTAAATTGTATAGTTTTGGCTTCTTTGTCAAAAATTAAGTGTCTATAATTGTGTAACTTTATTTATGGGTTTTGATTCTATTCCATTGATCAACCTGTCTGTTTTCATACTAATACCATGTGGTTTATATTAGTAGTGCTCTGTAGTAGAGTTTAAAATCAGGGATTGAGATACTTGCAGAAGTTCTTTTATTGTGCAGGATATATATCATGGGCAGTCTTGTCTTATTCCTGATTTTAGTTGAAATGCTTTTTGTTTCTCTCCATTTTATTAGATGTTGTCTATTGGCTTGCTGTATATTGCCTTTGTTGTATTTAGGTATGTGCCTTGTATCCCTGATCTCTCCAAGAATTTTAACATGAGGGGGTATTAGATTTTGTCAAAGGCTTTTTCATCTAATGAGATGATCATTTGGGTTTTTCTATCAGTTTGTTTATGTGGTGGATTAGGTTGATTTTTATATATTGAACCATCGCTGCATCTCTGGGATGAAGCCTACTGGATCAGGGTGGATGATGTTTTTGATGTGATCTTGGATTCGGATTGTAAGTATTTTATTTAGTATTTTTGCATCAATGTTCATGAGGGAAATTGGTCTGAATTATCTTTCTTTGTTGAGTCGTTATGTAGTTTATGTATCACAGCGACTGTGGCCTTAGTGAGTGAGTCTTGCAATGTTCCTTCTGTTTCTATTTTGTGGAATAGTTTAAAGAGTATTGACTCTTTATTAAAGGTATTAACTCTTCTTAGAAAGTCTTTCAAAACTTTGTAGTAAGAACTCCTGGCCCTGGACTTTCTTTTGGTTCAGAGACTTTTAATGACTATTTTTAATACCTTATTGGTTACAGATCTATTTAGATTGCTTACCTGATGTTGATTTAACTTTGGTAAGTAGTATCTAACAAGAAATACAGTTTCCAATTTAGTGGAGTACAGGTTTTTGAAATAAGAGCTAATGATTCTTAAAATTTCCCCAGTATCTGCTATTATTTCCCACCCTCCTCCATTTCTGATTTTATTAATTTTTATATCATCTCTCTGCCTTTTACATAGTTTGGCTAAGGGTTTTTCTATCTTGTTTATCTTCTCAAAGAACAAGTCTTAGTTTTATTGACTCTCCGTATTTTAATCTTTGTTTCTAATTTAGTGATTTCAGTCCTGAATTTGATTATTCCCTATCATCTAACGTTCTTAGGTGTGTTTGTTTCTTTTTGTTCTTGAGCTGTAAATTGTGCTGTTAAGTGGCTAATATGATATCTCTCCATTTTTTTTATGAAAGAATCTAGTGCTGTCAGCTTTCCTTTTAATAATGATTTCATTGTGTCTCATAAGTTTGAGTTTGTTGTATGCTCATTTTCATTGAATTCTAGAAAGTCTTTAATTCCTTTCTTTACTTCTTCTTTGACCCAGTGGACAATGAGTAGAGAGTTGTTCAGTTTCCATGAGTTTGTACATTTTCTGTTGTTTCTTTTGTTGTTGATCTCCAGCTTTGTTTCATGTGGGTCTTATAAGATACAAGGGGTTATTTCAATCATCTTTTATCTGTTGAGGCTTTCTTTGTGACCAAGTTATATATGATCAATTTTGGAGAAGATTCCATGAGGTGCAGAGAAGAAGGTATATTCTTTTGTGTTTGAGTAAAATGTTCAGCAGATATTTGTTAGGTACATTTGATTAATAACATTTGTTAGTTTCATCATTTCTCTGTTTAGTTTCTGTCTCAACTACCTGTCCATTGGTGAGCATGGGGTATTGAAGTCTCCCACTATTAATGTGTAGTGTTTGATGTGTGATGTAAGCTTTAGTAATATTTATTTTATGAATGTGGTTGCCCTTGAATTTGGGGCATACATATTCAGAACTGAGATGTTATTTTGGTGGAATTTTTCCTTGATGTGTATGAAATGTCCTTTCCCATCTCTTTTGATTTTTGTTTAAACTTCTATTTTATTAGCTATTAGAATGGATATTTCAAATTGTTTCTTGGGTCTGTTTTCTTAGAAAACCTTTTGACAGTCCCTTCCTTTGAACTTATATCTATCCTTGTTGATGAGGTATGTTTCTTGTATACAGCAAAGTAATGGATATAGTTTTTGCATCCATTCTGCTAGTTTGTGATTTTTTATTGGGAAATTGAGTCTATTGATGTTGATAGACATTAATGGCAATGACTACTAATTCCTGTTACTTTCATGTTGGTAGTGGTAGTGTGTGTGTGTGTGTGTGTGTGTGTGTGTGTGTGTGTGTGCTCCTCTGTTCTTTTGGTTTTGCTGGTGTGTATTTATTTATTTCTTGTCTTTTGTTGCATACAGTTAGCTTCCTAGAGTTGGGGTTTTCCTTGTTATATCTTCCTTAGGACAGGATTTGTGATTACATGTTTAAATTTTAATTTGTCATGAAATATTTTGTTTTCTCCATCTATGCTGATTGAAAAATATACTGGATATAGTAGTCTGGGCTGAACATCTGTGGTCTCTTATGATCCGGAAGACATCTGCCCAGGTCCTTTATGCTTCTAGAGTCTCTGCTGAGAATTTGGGTGTAATTCTGATAGATCTGCTTTTATATGGTGCATGTGCTTTTTCCCTTGCAGCTCTTAATATTCTTTCTGCGTAAAGCACATTTACTGTTTTGATGATTATGTGGTGGGAGAATTTTCTTTTCTGTTATAATCTATTTTGTGTTCTTTAAGCTTCTTTTATATGTTTATTTATTACTTCAGGTTACATCTCCATCACAGTACCTTCTTTCCACCCCTCCCAGTCCCGCCCTCCCACCCTCTACCCCCTATCCCTTCCATCCCACTCCTCCGGAGTGAAGTGTCCCTACATGTCATTCCCCCTCCCCAGTTCAACAGTCACATGAGGGCCAAGAGTCTCCTCATATATTGGGGGCCTACAAGGCAGCCCCACTAGGGAAAAGTGTCTCATCTACAGGTAACAAAGTCTATGTTCTTTTTCCCTTTGGTGCATTGGCTGTAGTGTAGTTATGCTGTACTATATGGCTAAAACCTGATTATAAGTGAATAGATGCCATGTGCATCTATTCTGGGTCTGGGTTCACTCACTCAGGATGAGCTTCTCTAGTTCCATCCATTTGGCTGGAAATTACATGATTTCCTTGTTTCTGATGACTGAGTAGTATTCCATTGTGTAGATGTACCACAGTTTTTTTTTTTTTGTTGTTGTTGTTGTTTTTTTTATCCATTCCTCGGTTGAGGGACAGCTGAGTTCTTTCCAGTTTCTAGTTATTACAAATAAGGGTACTATGAACATAGATGAGGAAATATCATTTTGGTTTGGTGAGGAATCATTTGGATATATATCCAGAAGTGATATGGCTGGGTCTTGAGGTAGAGCTATTCCAAATTTTCTAAGATATCACCAAACTTATTTCCATAGTGGTTGTACAAGCTTGTACTCCCTTGCATGTTTATAATCATCTCTGTCTTTAGATTGGGGAAATTTTCTTCTATGATTTTATTAAAAACATTTTCTGGTCCTTGAAGCTAGGAATATTCTCTTTCTTCTATTCCTATTATTCTTAGGTTTGATATTTTAATAATATTCCACATTTCTTGAATGTTTTGTGTCAGGAACTTTCTCTATGTAACATTTTTTTGACAGATGCATCCATTTCTTTTATTATATCTTCCATGACTGAGATTCTCTCTTCAGTCTCTTGTATTCTGTTGATGATACTTGTATCTGTAGTTTTTGTTCTCTTCCCTAGGTTTTCTATTTCCAGGATTCCATCAGTTTGTGTTTTCTTTAGTGATTCTTTTTTCCATTTTCTGGTCTTGAACATTTTTATTCATTTTCTTTATTCATTTCATTATATTGCCCTGTATGTCTTTAATAAATTTATTCATTTCCTATTTAAAGCCCCCCATCATATAAGATTCAATTTAAGGTCTTCATTTTGTTCTTTGGCTATGTTAGAATATCCAGGTCTTGCTGTAGTAGGATAGCTGAGCTCTACTGGTGCCTTATTTCCTTGGCTCTTGTTGGTTGTGTTCTTAAGTTTTCCTTTAGTCATCTGGTTGTTCCTGGTGCCAATTAGCACCCTGGATCTTTCTTGAGCTGGCAGGACTCATTGTGAAGGCACACAAAGCCATGGTCCAGAAGATGGATCTTAAGGGAAAGACAGCAGCTCACCAATGTTTACTGTGCACCAAAGGGACCATGCAGGGGATTGGGGGGAGGATACTTACCTGGAAATTTCTTGGACCAGCAGGCCTCAACAAGAAGGCAGGCAGAGCAGTTTCAAGGACAATGGAGCTCTGGGAACAGAGAATAGCTCACTGGTGATGCTTGTGCCCCAGGCAGACTTTGGAGGCAGGGAATTTGATTATAGGGATCTAACTGGATGTTTCTCAAGCCAGAAGGTCTTCTGGGGAAAGAAGGCAGAGCCAAAGCCTGGACGATAGGGCTTATGGGTAAGAGCACAACTCATTGAAGCTGGCTATGACTCAGAGGGACCTGATATGGTAGTAACCTTTTTTTTTTTTTTTTTTTTTAAAGGATCTATGTACAACCAAAATACTTTTGGTGTTGAATCTGTGAGTATATCATTGATTAAACAAAAAAGCAAACAACAACAATAAAGCCAGCTCTTAACTCAAAGAAAGCAAGAGATAGTTTACTTTGAAGCCAAGATGTGTGACTATAACAGGAGAACACAGATACAGGTTTTGCAAATTACCTTATGTTTTATGAAGTTATTGTTTAAAAAACATAAGTCAATAAATATGCAATATACCTGTAAAAACATTAGATGCACAGGTCACACCAATGTAAGGAAATCTTAGCTATAGGTGTTGGATACTAGTTAAATATTCTTAGCCTTGGGATTTGTGGAAGTTAGGAGTCTTTTGTAGATGCCACAGGACACACAAGAATGTTAAGTTAAACACAGAGGTGGTCAATAAACCACGATTAATGGAGATAAAAAATCTTAAGGTGGCTTGGTATAACAGGCAACATTTCACTCCTCCACAATCATTGAAATTTTACTCATTCAATGAGATTTGTTGAATGTCTGTGCAGGTCTCCCCCCCCCCATTTTAATTAACAAGTATAGTGACTTTTTGTAGATGACCTTTATTGTGTTGCAATTAATTTATACTATAACTGGTTTCTGGAGCTTTACTTTTTGTAGGCATATATGGGGAGCAGAGAAAGTCCTCATAGACTATTTGTAGCTAACATGAGTATGGCTCTATCAAGAGCCACAATGCCTCAGACTTATGGAAATAGTAAAGCCTTTCTGTCATTTTTATTCAGATGCCAACAGTAGCAACCACAGTTTTCTTTCTTTCTTTTTTTTTTTTATTTTTTGGTTTTTTGAGACAGGGTTTCTCTGTGTAGCCCTGTCTGTCCTGGACTCGCTTTTGTAGACCAGGCTGGCCTCGAACTCACAGAGATCCACCTGCCTCTGCCTCCCAAGTGCTGGGATTAAAGGCGTGCGCCACCACTCCCCGGCCCAACCACAGCTTTCTTATCATAAGTATTTAAGACTTGAAACTGTCTCTACAAAAACTATCCACCAAGAGTTGTTAAAACTGACTTTTTGTTCAGCTGTATATAATAATATTCTGAGTTTTCAGTTTGCTGGTGTATCTCTACCAAAGCATGCATGGCACCCCCAATTCCAGATTTCCTGTAAATATATCTATGTGTCTGTCATTTATTCATTCCAGAGTCACTCTAGTTAGGGCAATATCTGAATTATGCAGAGTGTAACAGTCATGTGTGTGTGTGATGTGTATGAATATATATTGTGTGATGTATTATTTGTGTGTCTTCATTTGAATGAGTGTATGTGTGCACTTGCATTCCCACTCAAATGCCTTCTTCAGTTTCTTACCTTATATAAAAGGGAGAATCTCCTGTTGGGGAAAGTCTTATAGGCTGATTTCAATGCTGAGATCTGGCTACTTCCCCTTGTGAGGCATTCTCTTGATTGGTTAATAAAAGTTGCTGATGGCCAATCAGCTGGACAGAAAGAGTATACGAAGGTGGGACTTCCTGAAATTAGAACAAGAACCCTGCATTTTACATAAAGGATTAGTTGATTCCACCAGGAGACATGGAAGCAGAGAGACGTATTTGAGAACTCTGGAAGGTTATCATAGGCACACAGCACTTTAGGATTAGGTGATCCAAGTTAATTTAGAGTAGCTAGTTGAGAGTCTGACCAGATAAGGGTTAAGTTTTGAAACATTCAAAGGTCTTCTTGTATTTAATTATTGGGGAAAGGACCACGGTAGCTAATAGACCAAGCAATCCAGGGCAGTTGGATGCCTGGACTCCCATCGAACTCTGGCGAATCTCCCTCTAAGCTGCCAGTAATTCTACCGGCCTAATATAACAACTTATATTACTTAACAGAGTTGAGGTTACAGGTGGTGAAGTCCACCTTTGGTCCAGGGCTCTTTCCCCAGGATAAATCAGGCCACCAGTTAAGGCAGGCCAGGCCCATCCACTGATATCCTGCCAGGCTACCTGCTACTCTGCCAAGCCGGCCTAATCTTACAGTTTATACTTATTAATAAATACAATTGATAATTAAATTGCAGTTTCAGTCTCCCACTTGAATCTAGCTAGGGCTCACTGATTAAATTTGTTCCAGATTATTATTATTTTTTTGGCATCTTCTGAGCTCCAAAATCAGGTGACATGCACAGCCAGCATGTATGTGGGTGTTGAGACTCCAGATTCTGGTTGTCCTGATTGGTAGGCAAGAATTTTAGAGTCTGAGCCATTGCAAGCCTGATGGTTGATATTTTATCTTGTTTACCTCTTCTCCATTTTATGCTAATGTATTTATTGTCTCCTTTCTTTAGGTAACACTATGTTGATTCTTTCTTGGAAGTGTAAAGTTGTCTTATTGATTTAGATTCTTCTGTATTAATCAATGCAAACATTCTTAATCCTTGATCTCTATAAATCTTTCCCTTGCTATTACTTAGTCTTTTTCATTTTCTTGGAATTGTTGCCAGTGTTCCTTGCAGTTTTCTCTCAGCTGATTTACAAGTGTGTTGCTGAGTTTCCACATGATTGGAAATGTGTCAATTAGTCTTCTTTATTACGGTTACCTTCAAAATTTGTTCAGATTTGTTTAATGACCTAACATGATTGAGCCTGAAGAACATTCTAGATGTTATTTACAACAGTGTGTGTGCTTGGTTGGGTTAATTGGATTCCAAGTCCAGTGTTCTAATTGTTTTTTTGTTAATTGTTTTATTCACCATAAAGTAGTTATTAAATTCTCCTGATACTGCTGTTTCAATTTTTCTTCATTTTTATCACTTTAGCTTTATATATTTAGAAACTAATGTTATTAACATATCTTCAAAACTATTATGCATATATTTATTTATTTGTTGTTTGTTTATTTATTATCTGTTTACTTATGTATATGAAGGTGTCAGAGCTTGTTGTATGTGGAGATCAGAGGAAAATCTGTGAAAGTCAGTTCTTCCCACTATGTGGTTTTTCAATCTTTTATCTTTTAATATTATATGAAATGATTTCAGAGTTGATGATTCTTTCTTTCCTAATTGAAGTCATTTGTTAAATCCCTCTGTATTACCTTCTTACAGACCCTCTGAAATTCACATGTGCAGCTCAATTAATCCCCTCCTTCCAATTCTTTTCTTTCTTAAGAATAGTTTATTATGATATGAAGAGGAAAATGGGAAAAATTGAGGGGAATAGAATTGGTGAGATAAAGGGGGGATGAGGTCAATACACAAGGAGAAGGAAGAGAAAGGGAAAATAAGACTAAAGTTGTTAGATAAAGCCATAAGGATACATATTAATTATTTAGTCACCCCAAATTACATATAATACATATAAGTATATATGTATATACATATGTAGTTTAAGTGAATTTAAGTCACAAGGGCTGTCATCCCTCCAAGAATCTTAGACTCTCTAACAAAACTCCAGGTACCAGGTATGAGAAACTTCCTGGATTATTATTTGGGAAGTACAAGAGAGTCCCAGGTTAATACAGGTTATTGCTGTTGTCCTCAGTTGGCCCCAGAGGTTGAAAGTAAGTCCCTATTGCTAATGACATCATATGCTTCAGAAACAAGACCAGGAGGATCTGAGCTATTTTTCATCTGACAGACTCTTCCCTGAAGACTAAATTTTATAGTCCTGGTAAACATTATACAAATGGGCAAAGAAAGAAAAAAAGAAAGAAACATTAGTTCTCCCCAGCTCTGAAATTTATGAAACACAACAAAGACCACCAGCATGACAAGATATCTTTAAAGGCAAAATATTGCACTCATATCTTCTTAGTAACCAACAACTCTCTAATTGTGCTTAGGGCCTTCTCAACAAAAAGTAAATCATACCTGGTACTGGAAACATAATCAACTATATGGGGCTTGTGAGGTCATGGATCTTAGAGGCAAACAGTACCACCATTTTACTAAATCAACACAATTACTATGTACATTCTAAATATTTATCCTATATTCATAGTAAGTGTTGTTCCTAAACCTTACCAAAGAATCTTTTATTAACAATATTGACAGAGACTAAGACAGAAAACCACAGCTTAACAGCATGCAGAGCACAACTTATTATGGAAGCCAATCCACAATGGATATTTCTACAATACACTTCCTACACCTAAGGGATGGAGACCATCAAAGAATAGAGGAGAGAACAAAGTATTGCAAGGGCCAGAAAAACAGGAAATATGCTGTGAAGCTGTGTCTTCAATAAAGAAGAAAACTCTACCCATATTAGCTCAACTATATGACTGGTTAAACAAAACCTGCACAAGGACAACACCAATAGACATAATATAATGGTTTGAATAACAGCCCCTATAGGCTCAATATTTGAATGTTTTTCCCACTTCCTGGATAGTTTAGGAAGGATTGGGAGCTGTGGGTTTTGGAGAAGATGTGTCACTGTAGGTGAGATTTGAGATTTCAAAAGCTCACATCAGATTAAGTCTCACTGTCTATGTCTTGGCCAGTGAATTAGAAGTAAGCTTTCAGCTACTGCTCCAGAACCATGCCTGCCTGTTTGCCACTATGCCTCCAGTCATGACGACTATGGAGTAAACCTCTGAAACCATAAGCAAGTCCTCAATTAGATGCTTTCTTTTGTAAGAATTGCCTTAGTTATGGTGTCTCTTTATAGCAAGAGAACTATAACTAAGATGCACGCTAACATGGAAGAGTAAAATCTCACAGGCCCCCACTCCTAAACAAAAAACTACAGTCAACTACAGTGGGTTCAAGTGACATAATCTTCCCTAAGGTTAGTCGCCTAATTGATTATCTAATACTCAGTTGTCAGCACAAAAATCATATACATGCAGACAATACTAAATGGATTAAGTGCATTTATATATTTATGTGTGTGTGTATCAAAAACAATTTTAGCAAAAAAGGGCCAGAAATTTTGGAGAGGGGTGACATGAGAGAATTGGCGGGAAAAAAAGGATGGGAGAAATAATGAAACTATGTTTTATATAAAAGAAAAAAAGTAATAGCTGATGAGATACACTGCAGGAGGACAATGGGCTGGGATATAACCAGGGAACTACTTGCAGTCTGAATCCATACATATTCATCTTTCTTGTAGAAGTTCTTCTTTGGCCTTAAGGATTTTTTTTTTTTTTTGGATATTAATCATGTCACAACAACAGTGCATGTGCAATGGATGGCTTTAGGGGACAATAGCTGACCATCATGTGGCTCTAGTTTTATTCTAAATGTTCTCCCTCCTGAACTCTGACATTTCAGATATGAAGCACAGTCTCTTATACATTATAACTTTATCATTTATTAGAGAAGAAAGAAGATTTGTATCTTATTAAGAAAGATGCACTTGTTTATTCATCTATAAGGAATACTGTCACTGAGCTACTAATACTTGGCTAATAATGTCACAGAACATTCTCGACATTTATCAGAGTTTATTAAATGTTGATTTAATAATTGTTAATGCTGAATAATAGTTTTCCACAAAGGTCTAATACAAAATGGCAGGAATATGCTTAAAGCAATTTGAGAAGTTCCTGGGAATCCTCTCCTAGTTTCCAGTCAGAAATTCGAAGAACATTTTTTAAAAATCTCAAGTCACCAATTCAAACAGTCATTTGTTTTTGTTTCTTTGTGTGCAAGAGTGTATGTGCACAATGCACATGCAGGGCCCGTGGAGGTGAGGAGAGTGTGTCAGATCCCCTAGGCTTGGAGTTACAGAGAGTTGGAAGTAAACATGTGGATTCTGGGGATTGAATCTGAATTCTTTGTAAGAAAAAAAGTGCTCTTAGCTTAGACAGCTTTCCAATCCCAAATAACAAAAATTTAAATCAAACATTCTAACATAATACAATTCAGTGGCATACTAAGATACTTATATGCTAAAGAAAATGGCAGAAGAATGTTGTCTTTGTGTTCTGCAGTTAAATTGTATTTCTGTAATAGCACAAAACTCTATGTGTACAGTAAAAGATATCGCAGCTGTTTATAATTTATGTTTGAACTGAAATGTTCCAGCAGCACTCACCATTGCATTGAGGGATATAGTAACACAAGGTAATTGGCATGTTGTATACTCACATCCAAGGATGTAGTTAAGTTACATAATGTAACAAAGACATGTGTTACCAGAAATACATCAGACCCACTATGCATTTAATTTTTAATTAATTTTTGTCTGTGGTTTGTTCAGAAACCTTTTAACTCTTGTCATACTTTTCATTCAGTTCTGCAATCCCTTTTGCAATTATAAGTCATATAAGAATCTGGACTCTAGAGAAAGACAATCTTTTCTCTCTTTCTTTTTCTTTCTCCTCTCTCTCTGTATATTAGGGTCAGGTATTTGTTATAATGATACAATTACTACTTTACTAAGACCTTGGGCTCCATCTTAGTTTTGAGAAGTGATGTCAGCAACATGTCAAGTACTGTTTAAGAATGACTGAATTGCATCTCAAGTTACTTATGACTTTTCAATTTTTTTTGGTGTTTTTCATACTATTGCACTGCCTATAAGATAACTTCTCAGAAAGATAAACTGATTTCTTCCCAGGAACTTGAAGGAACCCCAACTGTGAGGACCAAGGAATACATCTTCCTCTTAAATCCCACAGTAAACATCTAATCCTCAAGAAAGTGCTGGTTCTCTTCATAGCTTGGTCATTGAATTTATTTGTTGGAAAAAAAATGGATAAAAGAGAAAAATGACAAACAGATGTATATTCTTTTTCTCTGTCAGACTATTTAAAAGGCAGTTTAATTTCTGGGCTTTCTATTTTACTCTGAATGAAAGCCAACCTTCAGATCACCTAAAGGCTCCATAGTCAGCAAATCAACTGCTCCTGAGAGTTGGCTAGAGGCTCCGGGGGTGGGGGGGGGAAGCAACACAAAGGTCTCTTCAAACATCATTTTACACAGACTTCACACACACCCCTTTGGCCTAGGGCTTCCTGTGAGAGTCAGAAAGATTTTTGGTCATTTCATTTTATTTTGTACCACAAACTGTATTTAAAAGAAAGAGAAAAAGAGATCCATTTACTCCACAAACCCTATTGGTACCCACAATCATTTTAACTTTTTTCTAGTAGGTATCTCCTGAAGCCTTATTTCTGCTCTTAGCAGCATATCCCCTGCATCACAGAAGAGGACAAAGGAAACAATTTAAGGAAAAAAAAAAAAAACAGAAACAAACTGTCACAGGTTCCTTGCAAAATTTCTGAAGGCCCTTGCCTTGAGGTCTACAAATTCAGGCTCACCTTTATGTTCTTGGAGAGCTTTAACCTGCTTCTTCTCAGAGTGAGTGAGCAGGAGAAATTATTATTGAGACCACTGGAATGTGCTGTAGGTACATCTCCGTGATCAGTGCAGTGTTTCAGGCCTTGGCGGGCAGGTAGTCCTAATTGCCCGAATCCACAGGATAGCTCAGGCACACAAATAAAGACCAGCACAGCAACAAGAATGGTGAGATCAGAGTAGGATGAAAGGCAGGTAGTCAAGTTGGAAGGTTGCTGGAAACTCCACTGAGTCCAAGCCCTGGAAAGGTTGTGGGGTAAGTATTAGACCCCTGAGCCAGAGTTGTCTCTTCTGACAGGAAATCAGATCTTCAGCACCTACAGTTCCACCCCTGGAGCAGCGAGTTCTTGGCCTGTGTGTACTGTATGAGTGACTCAGACTACAAGGACTTAGTGCCTAGGGCTGAGAGGCATAGAGGTAAAATTTCTGAAGGCCCTTGCCTTGAGGTCTACAAATTCAGGCTCACCTTTATGTTCTTGGTGGGCTTTAACCTGCTTCTTCTCAGAGTGAGTGAACAGGAGAAGTTATTATTGAAACCACTGGAATGTGCTGTAGGTACATCTCTATGACCAATGCATCTAGGAGTAGCCAAATGAGGGGAACACGACCACTGACCTAACCCTCAGACCAGACAATGTAGCAGTAGGGGACTGTGCAGGCTGGAATAACACATCCAACCCTAACCCCATCCTGAGCTACCAGTTGGGACACAACTGGAAGGGGTAAACTTCAGGGGGCCCACTGAAATACAGCCCCGAACACAAGACCTCACCTAACCTCTGTTGAGCTACAGACAACCAAGACTATACAGCCTCAACACCAAAGTCCCATCCATAGAATCAGATTCAGAAGACATGAGGAAAAATCAGCTAAGGACAACCAGATGGCTAAAGCTCAGCAGAAAAACAAATCTGACAAAAATCAGGGAAATGTGACTCCAACAAAATAGAGCAACGTTAATAGAGTAAACCCAAACCATACCACCACAGCTGAAACAAATGAAAATAATGACAAATCTATACTTAATAAAATGATAGAGTTCTTACAAAAAGAAGTGAACTCTCTGAAAAAATATAAAGAATCTACAATTTTATAAGTGAAAGCAAAGGAGAATACCATTAGAGACCTCCAAGCCAATTCAGCCTAAGATGCATGGGAAAGAGACAAGGATATGAAAAATCTGAATTATTGGCATACAAAGTCATCTAAATTGGAGGAAGAAATGTATAAAGTGTCTAAAAACATTCAAGACTTGAAATTGGAAATGGAAGCAAAAAAGAAAACACAAGCAGAAATAGTACTGGAGGTGGAAATCCAAGGGAAGAGAAAAGGAACTACAGACATGAGTATCAAAAATAGGATACAAGAGATGGAAGACAGAATCTCAGGTGTGGAAGATTCAGTTGAAGAAATCAATATAACAACCAAAGAAAAAGAGAAATATAAAAAATTTCTCACCCACAACATTCAAGAAATTAAGGACTAAATGAAAAGACAGAACATAAAGATTATAGGCATAGATGAAAGAGAAGACACCCAACTCCAAGGTCCAGGAAATATCTTCAACAAAATCATAGAAGAAAACTTCCCAAACTTACACAAATGGATGGTGATAAAATTCCAAGAGGCCTACAGAACTCCAAACAGATTAGACCAGAAAAGAAATTCTTCTTGCCACATAATAATTGAAACACCAAATACACAGAACAAAGAACAAATATTAGCAGCCATAAGAGAAAAAGGTCAAGTAATTTGTCACGGCAGACCCATAAGAATTATGCATGACTTCCTAGAAACTTTAAAAGCCAGAAGGGACTGGGCAGACATCCTACAATCCCTAAGAGAACATAGGTGCCTGGCAAGAGTACTATATCCAGCAAAACTCTCTATCAACATAGATTGGGAAAACAAGACATTCCATGACAAAATCAAATTTAACCAGTATCTACCTAAAAATCCAGCCCTACAGAAGATCCTAGAAGGAAAATTCCAACCCAGAGAAGATAACTACACCCAAGAATACAGAGGGATCAAAAAACTCCACTGCAGCTAAACGAAAAGAAACAGACAACCACCAACTACATCACAATAACAGGAAATAACAACCTTTGGTCATTAATATCCATCAACATCAATGGACTCAACTCCCCAGTAAAAAAGATACAGGCTAACAGAATGGATCCCTAAATAAGACCCAACATTTTGCTGCATACAAGAAACACATCTCACTAACAAAGATATAGGCTACCTCAGAGTAAAGGGCTGGGAAAATGTTTCCCAAGCAAATGGGCCCAGGAAGCAATATGGAGTAGCCATCCTAATATCAAATAAGAATAGACTTTCAACTGAAGTTAATCAAATGATAGGGAAGGACACTACAGACGCATTAAAGGAAACATTCATCAACATGACATCTCAATGCAGAATATCTATGCCCCAAATACAAGGTCACCCACATTTGTAAAAGAAACCCTTCTGAAGCTTAAAACTCACATTGATCCCCACACATTTGTAGTGGGAGACTTCAACACACCACTCAAAACAATGGACAGGTCATTGAGACAGAAACCAAACAGAGAAATAATAAGCCTAACAGAAGTCATGAACCAAATAGACCTAACAGATTTCTGCAGAATATTTCACCCGAACACTGAAGGATATTCCTTCTTTTAAGCACCTCATGGAACCTCCTCCAAAGTGTACCTAATAGTTGGAAACAAAGCAAGCCTCAACATGTACAAGAAAGTTGAAATAACCCTTTGCATCTTATCAGACCACCATAGAATATAGCTGGACTTCAACAACAACAGAAATAAGAGAAGGCATATACATTCATGGAAACTGAACAACTCTCCAGTGAGTGACCACTGGGTTGCACAAGCTTGCACTCCCACCAGTAATGGAGGAGGGTTCCCCTTTTTCCACACCCTCACCAGCATGTGCTGTCATTTGAGCTTTTGATCTTAGCCATTCTGACAGGTGTAAGATGGAATCTCAGAGTCGTCTTGAGTTGTATTTCTCTGATGATTAAGGATGCTGAGCATTTCTTTAACTATCTCTCTGCCATTAGGGATTCCTCCTTTGTGAATTCTCTATTTAGCTCTGTTTCCCATTTTTTGATTGGATTATTTGGTTTCTTGGCATTTAATTTCTTGAGTTCTTTGTAATTTTTTTTTTATATTAGCCCTCTGTCAGATGTCTGGTTGGTGAAGATTTTTTTCCCAATCTGTAGACAGCCGTTTTGTTTGAATGACAGGATCTTTTGCCTTACAGAAGCTTTTCAGTTTCATGAGGTCACATTTATTGATTGTTGCTCTTAGGTCCTGAGCTTTTGGTGATCTGTTCAGAAAGTTGTCACGTGTGCCAATGAGTTCTAGGGTTTTTCCCACTTTCTCTTCAGTCTGGCAATATCTTAGAAAACTTGGAGTAGCTTTGCCTTGGGACCCAGCCATACCACTTCTGGGTTACATCCAAATGACTCCTCACCGAATCACAAGGAAATTTCCCCATCTATGTAAATAGCAGACTTATTTGTAATAGCTAGAAACTGGAAACAACCCAGATGTCCCTCAACTGAAGAATGGATTAAAAAACTGTGGTACATCTACACAATGGAATATTACTCAGCTATCAGAAACAATGAAATAATGCAATTTTCAGCCAAATGGATGGAACTAGAGAAGCTCATCCTGAGTGAGCTAACCCAAACTCAGAAGGATGCACATGGCGGCATCTATTCACTTACAGTCGGATTTTAGCTATATAGTACAGGATAACTATAGTACAATCAAAGCACCAAAGGGAACATGTTCATAGACTTTTTGTTTGTTTGTTTGTTTGTTTCTTTTTTAAGTTTTCTCTCCCTGGCAATGAGACACTTTTCCCTGGTGGTACTGCCTCGTAGGACCCCAGTGTATGAGGAGGCTCTTGGCCCTCATATGACTTTTGAACTGGGGTGGGGGACTAATATGTAGGGACACATCACTCCAGAGAAGTGGGATGGAAGGGTTAGGGGGTAGAGGGTGGGAGGGCGGTCTGGGAAGGGGGGAAAGAGGACAATATGATAGAGATGTAACCTGAAGCAACAAATAAATTTATTTTAAAAAAATTACCACTTCTGGGTTACATCCAAATGACTCCTCACCGAATCACAAGGAAATTTCCCCATCTATGTAAATAGCAGACTTATTTGTAATAGCTAGAAACTGGAAACAACCCAGATGTCCCTCAACTGAAGAATGGATTAAAAAACTGTGGTACATCTACACAATGGAATATTACTCAGCTATCAGAAACAATGAAATAATGCAATTATTTCATTGGAAAAAATAAAGAAGATAATCAAAGACTTCTTAAAATCCAATGACAATGAAGGCACAACATAACCAAACCTATGGGACACAATGAAAGCAGTGCTATGTGGAAAGTTTATAGTACTAATTGCCTTCAAAAGAAAATCATGATAGCTCATATTAGCGAATTAACAGCACAACTGGAAAACTGTAAAGAAATCACAACTCAACAGAAGAAAGTAATGGAGAATTCCATTAACGACCTACAAGAAAACTCAGCCAAATAAGAGAGGGAAAAGGACAACACTATTAAAGAATTGCAAGCAAAAACAATTAAATTGGAGGAGGAAATGTATAAGACAGTTCAAGTCCAGAACTTGGAAATGGAAGCAATAAAGAAAACACAAACAGACACAATCTTGGAGGCAGAAAACCTCCAAGGAAGAGAACAAGAACTACAGACTTGAGTATCATCAATAGGAGAGAAGAGATGGAAGACCAAATCTCAGGCATGGAAGACTTAGTTGAAAAAATCAGTACAACCAAAGAAAATGAGAAATCTAAAAAAGTTTTCAAACATAACATCTAAGAAATCAAGGAGTCAATGAAAAGACGGAACCTAAGAATTATATGCATAGATGAAAGAGAAGAATCCAGACTCCATGGACCAGGAAACATTTTCAACAAAATCATAGAAGAAAGTTTCCCAAACCTAAAGAAAGAGATGCTGGTAAAATTCCAAGAGGCATACAGAGCACCACCAAAAAGATTAGACCAGAAAAGAAATTCCTCCCACCACATAATAATTGAAACTCCTAATATATAGAACAAAGAAAAAATATTAAACACTATAAGAGAAAAAGGCCAAGCAACATATAATAGCAGACCCATCAGAATTATACTCTACATTTCCTCAGAAACTTTAAAAGTCAGAAGGGCTTCGTCAGATGTTCTACAAGCCCTAAGAGAACACAGGTTCCAGAAAGACTACTGTACCCAGCAAAACTTTTAATCACCCTCAATAGAGAAAACAAGATATTCTACAACAAAACCAAATTTAAACAAAATGTGTCCATAGTTCCACCTCTACAGATGATCCTAGAAGGAAAACTCCAATGAAGAAAAGGTAACTATGACCTAGAAAAGATAGGAAACATATAATTCCGCTGCAACTTAATAAAAAGAAACACACAAACTCACTACCACCCCTTCATCAAAAGAGCAGGACATAACAATCTATGGTCATTAATATCTCTCAACATCAATGGACACCATTCCATAATAACAAGAAACAGGGTTAAAGAATGGATCTGTAAACAAGACTCATCATTTTGTTGCATACAAAAACACACCTCACCAGCAAACATAGCTTTTACCTCAGAGTAAAAGGCTATGAAAAGATTTCCAAGCAAATAGTCCAGGGAAGCAAGCTAGGGTCTCAATCCTAATATCAAATAAAATAGAATTTCAACCAAAGTTAATAAAAAAGGTAGGATACTACATAATCGTCAAAGGAAAATATAAAGAAAAAAGTCCATAAAGGTGACATCTCAATATTGAATATCTATGTCTCAAATACAGCAGCACACACATTTGTAAAAAGAGATTACTAAAGCTCAAACCACACATCAATACCCACACACTCTCTTTATATATACATATATCCACATATATTCATATGTATGTGTTTATAGCTTTTGTATATTTAGGATTTGTATATATAGCTTGGGGGTTAGTTTGTTTTGCATCAGTAAATAGCAGGGACAATATATTGATCTGGTCTTAAAGGAACCTATGCATGTTTTTGACTTAGTGTCCCTATTTTTTTATGCTCACTTCCTACCCTGGATGATGGGCCATTTCAAGAATTTGAGTTGCTGTAGACTATTGAATACTTAAATAGTTTATGGCAGTGAAATAATTGGTCAGGATATATTTATTTGTTTCGATAGTTTCCTTAACTTTGTAAGAAAAGGAAGGAGGTGGAGAAGAAAAGGAATATTTTTATGTGGTTATTTCTCTGACTCTATAGGGCTTTTTGTTTTGTTTTGTTTTGTTTTGTTTTCTGTTCTCTTTCCTCTCTTCTATTCAAAGCAAAGGTGATAAGAAGACCGAATGGTATAACCAACTTAAGTAGTGTAAGGAATCCAAAGCAGTATACATCTGAAAGGACTAAGGTTGTCTTCAGCATTGATGGAGATCTTCCCCCAGAACTGTCTGTAGCAGCTGCCCACAGGGAAGAGGTGAAAATTTACTTTAAAGGGAGGTTTCAATGATGTGTATGTTAAGTATTGTTGTCAAGTTTATACTCTGTATACTTCTAAAATGTTTACTTTTTAAATACACAAAACAGTTCCCAAATAACACGAGATACATAATCAAAATTATTATACATACGGGAGCAGAAAGGCCTTTATACCCTCATAAGAGGGGTAGAAATGATTAGCATTTGAGAGGAGAATGATTATTCCCAGACCCAGGCAGCTATAGATACATATATAATCTCTAAATAACAATCAGTGGAGAGAAGTAAACATTTTGGGAGACGATAAATACATTGTTGGAAATATAAATGGGCTCAGAGAAGAACAGGTGAGTTTGGTGCCACTACCAGTGTCCTCTCCTATGATTCATTGTTGGTTATATTCCCAGAGAACATGGTGGTAGAGTGCTTGCCTAGCATGATTAAGACCTAGAGTTTAATCTTTCCAGGAGGATAAAGCCTTTATGCAGAGAAGAGAAGAACAAGAAACACTTCTTCCTCCTGTCCCGGGTATGTTCATTTTTAATTAATTACCATACTAAAGTAAATAAGTATATAGGCATACCATTTTCTGTCAGCAGGATGTTAAATCTATTGAACAGCTTTCATATTAGACAAAGTTTAAAATAGGAGATTTTCCAGAGCCCTTGTTGATGATCTCCATTGCTTCAAGCTAGGTTACCACCTTCTAAATAACAACTATGAAAATAACCCCTTAAAACTAGCAACCAAATCAGGATTTGGGCAAAGGACAGTTCCTGGTATTCAGCTATTGTTAATTTTTAGAAAGAGGTAAAAAATGGAAAGAAAAAATGGTAAAAAATGGATAGAGCACCTATGGCTCAGAATAGAAAACAGTGACCACAGCCACCTTTTCTTATGTGGAGGAAATATTTTTATTAATTTTCATTTATTTTTTACATTCTAGTATTTCCTTTTTCCCCAACACTAACACCAGACATTTGAATTATTGTAATAAGCTCTACAGTGCCTCCTTGTCTCATTTATTCCTTGTTGTTAATTCTCATCCTGGACTGCCTAAGGCCAACTTAGTCCCATTCCTATTTACCTTGAATAAGGACAGAATAGCTCTCCAATGACTTCCAAGGAATTTTTATGTATTTAGCTGAAATTCCTTATGAGTAGAACCCTAGGTAATGCTAAGTCAGAAAATCATCCCACACCAAAAGCTGTCCCAGTAGCATGAACTACACAAGAATCTATTCCAAACTCTGTTGGGGATCATGCTCAGTGTGCCCATACTGTCTATGAATTACAGTGAAGGTCTTTCTACTCTCCTAGCCATGCAATCTTCAATTTTCAAGTGCTTCAGCTTTCTCTATCTGGCAATGACTGATTTCAGGTTTCATTAGCGCTCACTGAGTTGAACCTTGGTTTAGATTTAACACTAGCCTGTCTTGTGAGCGAATTCTTCTTGTTCCACTCCCAGGTCACTATATGGATATCTTGGTTCTATTAACAGAAAAAAAAATCAGACTCAAAATAAAAAATCACAATATCATTTCTTCAGATTAAAAGAAAGCCATTAAAAATAGTCCAATGTCTCTTCATGATGAAAGCCTTGAATAAACTTAGCGTAGAAGTAATATATCTCAGTGTTACAAAAGTTATCCATGACAATCCTATAGGTAACATTATGCTGAATCAGGGAAACTCAAAAGTACATTCACTAAAATAATAAATAAATAAAAACAGGACAAGAATGAACACTTTCACTACTCTTATTCAATATGACACTGGAAGTTCTAGTTAAACTAGTAAGACATGAGAAATAAGTAAATGAGATACAAAGAGGAAAGAAATGTCACCTATGTGTATTTGAAGTTGTTATGATTTTATATACATGAGACGCTAATGACTTAATCATAAAACTAATAGAAGTGATAGATTCTTTCAACGAAGTAATAAGATACAAATTTGGCATAAAAGAATTATTTGGATCAATAACATTGATGCAATGTTAGCTATTCCTTGCATCAATATCAAATACACTAAGGAAAAAACCAGGGATGCAATGATATTCACAATTACTTCAAAAATCTCCTTAGAACAAATCTAATCAAGAAAGCGAAAGACCACTACAGGGAAAACTTGAAAACACCCAAGAACAATGTTGAAGAAGACAAGAGAAGATGGAAAGATTCCCATGCTTATGGATAGGGAGAACCAGTATTGTGAAAATGACCATCCTACCAAAAGCAATCTACAGATTGACTACAATTCTAATAAAAATTCTAGCAATTTTCTTCAAATAAATAAACAAACTAACCTGTGAGAAGCCAAATATTCTTGAGGCTCCTTCCTTCATATCTATCTGCCATTCCTAGGTCCTTCACATACATTGTTCAAGCACTGTCAGAAGTTTTCTAAAGAAGGGGTTCAGATCCACACAGAGCTCCCTGAGATAGGTGAGTACCCTCCTTTGAACGGTGAGAAGTGTGGACAGGATCTTTGGGCATGGATATACATTATTGACTGGGATTAGAATGCTGGCAATGCTACATGGGAACAAGGTGAACTCACCTATGAGCACCTGTGGGGTCACACTTCTATGTGCCACAGTGAAGGTAGACCTTTGGGGTGTGTCCACATGTTCCAGAGAGACAGGTGGAAGCAGAGAGAGAGCTGGATCCCCACACCTATCGACTTCAGTACTGGTGCTTGTAGCTCTAAACTTTGAGCTATCCAGGGTCTGGATCTGTTCAATCTCACTGTTCTCAATCACACATATCTGAAGCCACACCCCAAAAATTAAATTAATAAATTAAATAATAAACTAAAATTGATATTGAGAAGTAATTGAGAACGACATCCTTATAATAGCCTCAGATTTCTACATTTAACTGCATGGTAAAGTGTGACTGTACACTCCTGCACATGCTCCCCAACACATACACACATATGAAAATATGTATACACCACATATACATACACACACATTGAGATGGAGGGAGAAATGGATCTCCTAAAAATAGTCATATTTCCAGTGGTAGTATTTATGTTATAAAATTAAGACAGAACCCATTAAAATGCTTTATGAAGATTTTTCCATATGACTTCTTTTTTTAAAATAAAGTTTGTTTACTTATATAACCTATGTAACTTTAAAGTGATCATGACAACTATTCTCAAACACATTTAATGGAAAAAGGAACTCAAGAGTGAAACTGGCCCTTCCATTTGGTGCCACTTGGTGAAATGGTGGGCTGCTGCAGTCCCAAAGTGAGTAGTGGGCAGAGACCATGGCCCATCTCAGAGTGGCAGCATATATGTTTCTGGGATAGGTTGCTGTGCATTGTGGCCCATGGAAACACTTTCTGGTGCCATAGCCTCACCACCTTCCCAGAGCTGAATTGGTTCAGCATGGATGCTGGCTAGTGCCCAAGGCTAAAAGACTGCAGTTGTGCTGAAGGAAGTGTGTGGAAAGGCTTGGCATTGGCTGGCAATCAGTGGCTGCACCCAGGGACAGCCGGAGGTAGAACTTGTTGGTAGCATGCTGGACTGACCTAAGTGGTTGGAGCCAGCCACCATTGTCACATGTTAACCTGAGCTGACAAAGAAGTTCGGTGACTAGAGACAGCTGTTGGGGTAGTGTTAAGCATTCTAAATGTTAATTGGTCTTGTTTGCTGTCTGTTACATTGTCTCTGATTGGTTAAATAAATGCTGAGGCCTGAGATTGGGCAAAGACAGAGAAAGGTAGGACTTTCTGAGATTAGAACAGAAAGCCTGAACTTTAGACAGAGGATTAGTACATTCCTGCCACACCCGCCTCGCCAGCAGTGCAGGCTACGACCGCTGTGTGACAAGCATGCGTGTTGTACGGCCGGGTGGTGCCTCGGGGCTTATGCAAGCCTTGAGGGATGACCCACTGGCCAAATGAGGTGATGGGCTGAGGCCTGGAGATTTGTGAAGGCGAATATTCAGGTCCCCCGGGGAGCCAAAGCGGTTGGGGATGTTCGGTGGACTTGGTTTCACTTTTGGCTGCTTGCTATATCTTATCATTTACACAGGAGTTCCTAGAATTGGAATGCGTGACAAGGACGCGGGGAAAAATGTGGTAGCTGCCCCAGAGTTGATGGCGCTGAGTACACTTCAAGAAAAAGAGAAATTAGATATCCCTAAAAGTTCCCAAGTTTCAGAGAAAATACAGATTATTGAGTTGGAGCTCGGCGAGGCAATTCGAAATATGTCTTTAAATGACTCTTATGTGAATGAGCCTATTCAGGAGTTAATACAATTGATACAAAATGATTCTAGTTTGCTGGTACATGAGGCCCTTGGCCAATTACAGAAAAAGGAGTTAGAGCTAAAGAATAGAGTTCATAGGGTCCGGCAAAGCATGGAGAACAAGAACAATAAATTCTATATACCTGGTGTTCCCATGAAACTGATTGCTGGAGGAACTAGGCCTACATATCTGATCAAAGGGAAATGGTTTGTCCCTCCTGTGAACCCACAGCCTGGCCCTGAGCCATGGCCTGCACCAACCACCTCTCCTCCAATGTTGCCCTATACAGGAGTCTATGATAGGGACATGGTTAGGTGGGTACAGCACAATGGCAAAATTACTCCCTACCAAAGGCTGGGACAATGGGAAAAAATAAAGCGTACTCGACCTCCTTGGTGCACTCTCACTGAGTCAGAAAAAGAGAACTTACTCAGCCAGGTGCTGAATGCAGTCAGCAAACACAAAGGACAGCCTTGGTGCCAGGAGCAGTTGAGAAAGTGGGGCTGGGACTGGGCCCAGCCAGTTTGCAAAGGAGTTAATGCTGTTCAGCGAGGTCTCAAAGGAGATCCCTGGTATGATAGATTGCCACCTCCCCCCATTGCTAAAGTTTTACACTAAACTTTGTGGTTATCTGTTACAGATGACCGCTAGCTAGTGCCAGCCGGTCAACTCCGGGTCACTACAATAAATCATCTAGTTAAAATCAAAAACATCTTGAGTGTACATATCCTATTCTTGGTAAAATTCTGTTTCTGCCTTTTGGCTGATGACCAATCTTATGGTTCCTGGTTTTACTGTATAAATTCTGCTTTGAAAAAGTAAAACTTTACAGCAGCACAGAACCTCTTGTGTGTCGTGTTGTCTGTCGCGCCGAAGCCGTCCCCACCTAGAAGTCTTCTCGAGCCTTGGATCGGAAAGCTACGACCCCCGCCCACGGTGGTCGGTAGCAGGTGGCGCCCGAACAGGGACAGGAAGACAGGTGAGCCTTTCACAAAATCAGGGACGGATAGGCTCCTGCTGAGGATACTGCAGATCCGCCAACAGGAGGTTGGTTAAGAGCAGGAAATCATTTGCATCATGGGCCTGACAAGCTCAAAAGGGAAGCGTATGTTTCTCTCAATATTAAGGCATATGCTGACAGAGCGAGGCCTGCGAGTCTCAGAAGGGGCTGCAGGTGAGTTTTATGATTATATGATGAAGGCCGCTCCCTGGTTCCCCCAGGAGGGAACGCTCTCCTTGACAGATTGGAAAAGGCTAGGAAAGGACTTAAAGAAATATGCCTCATTACATTCTGATGAGCCAGTGCCTAGGCAGACGTTCCCTATGTGGCTGCAGATTAGAGATGCTCTCACAGACAAGACAGATTTAGAACTGTTAGCTGAGGAAGTGAGCTCTATAAATGAGGAAACATGTCCCTTGGATACACAGAAGCCTGGGTGTGGGTCAGTCCCTAGGACTTGTCCTGAGGACAATGAGGACCCAGATTGGGACGATATTGAGGAAACAGCTAGAAGATATGAGGAAAAACATTATCCTGAGGAGTGGGATCATGATATTCCCCCTCTAAGAGATCCTGGATTTGTCCTCCCTGCTGCCCCTCCACGGAAGCCTCAGCCTAAACCTAGGAGGAGGTTATTGCCTCCTGTAGGCTTCCAGGCTACAGTGCAGGAAGCCAGGAGGGCAGGAGATTTATCATTCTCCTTTCCCATAGTAGAATCAGATTTTGAGGATGAGGACCCCCGATGGGAGCCTCTATCTCTCAAAACTCTTAAAGAGCTACAAGCGGCTGTGAGAGCCTCAGGACCATCAGCACCTTTTACATTGCAGCTGGTGGACCTGGTAGCAAGTCAATGGATGACTCCTGGAGACTGGAGGCAGACTGCAAGGTCTGTGCTCAGCCCTGGAGACTTCATTATTTGGAGAACAGAATATGAAGAGAGATACAAGAACACGGCTTTGAGGGAAGGGTACCAGACTGGAGGTGGCAGGAGAAGGCGAGGCCCTAGCCTAGATATGCTCCTAGGATTAGGTGATTATTTAGACATGACAGCTCAATTGAAAATCCCTAAGGTCGTGCTAAAGGAAGTAACTACTAATGCAGTCCTGGCATGGAGAGCTATCCCCCCTCCTGGGAGTTCAGGGACAGCCCTTGCTGGTATTCAGCAACAGTTAGAGGAGCCTTATCCAACATTTATTTCAAGATTGGAGGAAGCTATTAATAGGATGCTCCCTCAGAGCGAGGGAACTTCCCTTTTGCTTAAACAATTGGCATGGGAAAATGCTAATTCATTTTGCAAAGATTTAATTCGGCCAATTAGAAAATCGGGCTCTTTACAAGATTATATTAAAGCTTGTGCTGATGCATCGCCTGCCGTTATCCAAGGGATGGCATATGCCGCCGCAATGCAAGGGCAGCCTGTCTCCAAGTTTATAAAGTCTACTTACGGAGACAAAAATGATAAGGGCCTTACATGCTTTGCTTGCGGTAAAACAGGACATATGAGAAACGCTTGCCCTAATAAGGGTCAAAATAAGAACCCACAGGAAAGGAATGCCACGCCAGGAATGTGCCCAAGATGTAATAAAGGGAGGCACTAGAAAAATGAATGTAAATCTAAGTTCCACAAGGATGGGACCCCATTAAATGGAAATGAGTCAAAAAACTAGAACAGGGGCCGCCTCTTAGCCCCACTCCAAGAGAGGAAGAGAAACAACCCGGGATAAAATTAGATCCTGAGGCACCAGAATTCACAGTACATAGTTTGCCTCGAGCTACACCAGGAAGTGCTGGTCTAGACTTGGCTGCTGGTCAAGATTACATTATTTCCTATATGGATGAGATTGTCTTGGTTGAGACAAAAGTAAAAGGGGAACTCCCTCAAAATATAGTAGAACTTATCTTGGGGAGAAGCTCTAATGTTTCCCTAGGCTTAGAAGTAATTCCTGGAGTCCTAGATTCTGATACAAAGAAAACAATAAAAATAATGGTCCGTGCTTTGAAGGACACTGTCATTATAAGGCAACAACAGAGGATAGCTCAGTTGCTCCTGCTGCCTTACTTAAACATGCCCAACCCGATCCTACAACAAGATAGAGAAGGACAGTTTGGGTCCACAAATATAGTAACATGGACCCAGGAAATAACTAAGGAGAGGCCATTTTTGGTCATATATCTACAAGGAAAGCCTATTAAGAGATTGTTGGATACAGGAGCTAAAAATTTATCTCAAAAAACTCAAAAAAGCCCATAAGTATTTATCTCCTCATCATCTACTCACTCACTGCCTCTTCGTGCTAAACTACCTCAATAAAAATGATAAAGAAAAGTCCAGAATGAAAATACACTGGGACGCTGATGAAGGGCAGGAAAAACCTTTAGTAAGGTGAAAAGACCTGCTGACAGGTGTCTGGAAAGGTCCAGACCCTCTTATTACGTCAGGCAGGGGATATGCTTGTGTCTTTCCACAGGATGCAGACGCCCCCATCTGGATCCCAGACAGGCTCATCAGGCCGACAGCGACGCAAGAATCGCTACAAAAAAAAGATAAAGATTCTCAGAAAACGACTTCTCCGCTGTACCATGACCCCCTCACAGAAAGAGGAGGTACCGCTGCCAACGCGAAAACAACTACAACTACTCACCCTGAAGGCTGAGAGCCTGGTACACAGTGGGGGAAAACCCCTAACTCTGGTTAAAAATGTACAAACTGCTAATTTTGTAAATGAGATACATAAAAATGTTTCCCTTATTTTAACTGAACAACATATTATAGATAGAAAATTAAAAGCTAAGCTTAATGCCTTAGAGGATGTGGTTTTATCATTAGGACAGGATATGACAAACTTAAAAGTACGTATGGCAACTAAATGTCATGCTTCTTACAAATATATATGTGTAACTCCTGCTAAGTATAATGGCTCAGAGGATTAAAATAAAACACGGTCTCATTTACTAGAAATTTGGAAAGATAATGATTTAACTCATGATCTACAAGCCTTACAGGAACATATTTCGGAAGCGAGCTAAGCTCAGCTCAATAACTATGGTTTTGAAACCTTAGCTCAACAACTGTATGACAACCTTTCGGCGCTCAATCCTCTGGACTGGTGGCACTATATCCTCATTGCAGCCGTTGCCCTTGTTACGCTTTTGACCATATTCTTGGTGTTTCCATGTCTTTTCAAAATAATCCTCAAGACCGTTGCGGTAACTTGGAGGGACCTTGAAGAAGTTCGTCTAAAAATCAAAAAACCGGGAACTGCCACACCCGCCTCGCCAACAGTGCAGGCTACGACCGCTGTGTGACAAGCATGCGTGTTGTACGGCCGGGTGGTGCCTCGGGGCTTATGCAAGCCTTGAGGGATGACCCACTGGCCAAATGAGGTGATGGGCTGAGGCCTGGAGATTTGTGGAGGCGAATATTCAGGTCCCCCAGGGAGCCAAAGCGGTTGGGGATGTTCGGTGGACTTGGTTTCACTTTTGGCTGCTTGCTATATCTTATCATTTACACAGGAGTTCCTAGAATTGGAATGTGTGACAAGGATGCGGGGAAAAATATGGTAGCTGCCCCAGAGTTGATGGCGCTGAGTACACTTCAAGAAAAAGAGAAATTAGATATCCCTAAAAGTTCCCAAGTTTCAGAGAAAATACAGATTATTGAGTTGGAGCTCGGCGAGGCAATTCGAAATATGTCTTTAAATGACTCTTATGTGAATGAGCCTATTCAGGAGTTAATACAATTGATACAAAATGATTCTAGTTTGCTGGTACATGAGGCCCTTGGCCAATTACAGAAAAAGGAGTTAGAGCTAAAAAATAGAGTTCATAGGGTCCGGCGAAGCATGGAGAACAAGAACAATAAATTCTATATACCTGGTGTTCCCATGAAACTGATTGCTGGAGGAACTAGGCCTACATATCTGATCAAAGGAAAATGGTTTGTCCCTCCTGTGAACCCACAGCCTGGCCCTGAGCCATGGCCTGCACCAACCACCTCTCCTCCAATGTTGCCCTATACAGGAGTCTATGATAGGGACATGGTTAGGTGGGTACAGCACAATGGCAAAATTACTCCCTACCAAAGGCTGGGACAATGGGAAAAAATAAAGCGTACTCGACCTCCTTGGTGCACTCTCACTGAGACAGAAAAAGAGAACTTACTCAGCCAGGTGCTGAATGCAGTCAACAAACACAAAGGACAGCCTTGGTGCCAGGAACAGTTGAAAAAGTGGGGCTGGGACTGGGCCCAGCCAGTTTACAAAGGAGTTAATGCTGTTCAGCGAGGTCTCGAAGGAGATCCCTGGTATGATAGATTGCCACCTCCCCCCATTGCTAAAGTTTTACACTAAACTTTGTGGTTATCTGTCACAGATGACCGCTAGCTAGTGCCAGCCGGTCAACTCCGGGTCACTACAGTAAATCATCTAGTTAAAATCAAAAACATCTTGAGTGTACATATCCTATTCTTGGTAAAATTCTGTTTCTGCTTTTTGGCTGATGACCAATCTTATGGTTCCTGGTTTTACTGTATAAATTCTGCTTTGAAAAAGTAAAACTTTACAGCAGCACAGAACCTCTTGTATGTCGTGTTGTCTGTCGCGCCGAAGCCGTCCCCACCTAGAAGTCTTCTCGAGCCTTGGATCGGAAAGCTACGACCCCCGCCCACGGTGGTCGGTAGCACATTCCAGCTAGAAGTAGGAAGAAGGAGGAAACACACCATGGGTTAGAAAAAGGAACCTCATTCCACATGGCCAGGAACATCGGCATATCATAGAGAATGGCAGTCCAAGGGGACGTATGTATATGTGGGGTCTTATTTGGGTAATAGAATTAGGAGCTAGCTTAGATGGGTTAAGGTTGCATAATTCAGGCCTAGGCTTGTTAAAATCCACATGGTGTCTCTGTGTGCTCATTTATAATGGCAGAATAAGGATTAATGACTGCCGAATCAATTAAATATAATATAAATACTAGCAAATAATTTAATTAGCTATATATTGTTTTGTACAAGCAGCTGAATCCAGGCCCAGACTAAGAAGCTAAAGTCAGGAGCACAAGCCAGTCTATGATCTGAACAAAAGGACCAGACACCAATGTAATGGAGATGGCCTTGACAAGATTCACTCCCAAGGATGCTGAGATGCTACAAGATATTTATTCCAGCATCTTGCTTGATTCGACCTCAGACTGCATCAGTTGCTGTTTCATCAAAACTTGCTTCCAGGACAACTTCAAAGCATCTAGCTTAATTGGTCCAGCCTTAAAATCTGTTACACTCAGGATTTCACTTAAGCCTATATTTTCACAGAATGCAGAGGCTGGCCTGCAAATGTCACAGCTAGTTTTCTTAAGACTTGGCAATTTTACCAATATCTTCAGCCCTCAAAAGGAAATTATGTCCCAAATCAGGAGGAAACAATTTTATGAGAGTAATGCACTATTCTTATAAGGTGGTATAGGTGGTTCTTTGGTCATTTGGTGGGTTATGGAAGTTTTCTGTCATTTACCCGGATTGGTTGGAAGTTGTTAACTGGTCTTGATCAGGGAGTAAACAAAATATAGGATGTTAGACTCAGGGATTTCTATCTTTCTTTCTCTTTCCCAGATCCTGTTTTCTTATGTAGTGGGTGAAGAGTTGAAAATAAAGAGGGAGAAATAGAGATAATATAGGAATAATAGGATAAAATGTAAAACATTGAATCTACTCTTATTAATCTTTGCATATTGATACAAAATTAAGGTTATATTTGGTTACATTGGTATATATCCTTGTATATTTATACAAAATGAAGGTTATATTTTGGTTACTACATACAGTATAACATATCTTTTTTCAGGTATTGTACCTATACAAATAGTATAATGCAATATGAATTTCTGTTTTTTCAAAGCTACTATAACATATTGTCCAGAATAATTATGAAATGAAAATTAATAGTCAGTCAGCCAAACTTTTGGTTTTGTTAGGTACTAGTTTAGTTAATGAGAGGTATATTCAAACTTAATCTGATAGTAAATGTCTAGAGACAAGCAACATTTGCCTAGTTAAATATATTGATATAGATAGATGGTCTTCAAAAACATCAGAGATCTGTATAATATGGCATTGTAAAATGGTTCTCTTTTAATTTAAAACTTTTTTGACAATGACACATGATAGCGCCTGAGAGCAACCCCATACTATTTCAAAGAAGATGATGAGCATCAAAGAACCTCCTTATAGAATTTGCTTCAAAGGTGGCAAGCTGCCACTGGGTAAACAGTTACTCATGCCTCAACTACTGACAATATGCTTTCCAAGCTGTGGCTAAGCAGGACACAAGGAGAATCAGCTTCCAAATTCTGCCAGGATAAGGTAGACAAGTCCTTTGTAATTCCTGTTTCACAGAAAATTCTGTCAGGTTTTCTGAGCCAGAAGGCTGAATATGATGTCTAACATGTTAGAAAAAACTTGGGTGACTACTCAGATGGCCAGCAGTCTCTTGACATTTCTATAATTTTGGAAGCTACTTGTTCTGGACTTTCTGCTTATTCAAATAATATTTATCCTTCTCAAGTCTCTTATGGGATTGAAGACTAGAAAGTTAAAGTCTCACAGTTAAGCTTTAGTTGCTTAACATTTAAGAAAAGTTTTTTAAGATTTAAAAGGATGTTTTTAGCTTGCTAAATACAAATGGACTGAAATTGTGAATGTAATTCTTACAAGATAGTATATAGTTCATTAATGTTAGAGAAAAACTATTTTATTTAGATAAAAATGGGAAAATGTTGCAGGATATTTGACCATACTGTGAACTCCAATATTGTGAACTAGAAAAATCGGTGCTATAGTTCAGCCTTTGATTCTAGAGTTTTGTGTTTATTTTAAACACGTACTTGTGGTGTCAACCATAGGTCAAGAGGTGAAGCAAATAACTAGATGATATGGAGTCATAGGTAAACAGAAAGGAGGGACATTGAGTGAGAGGGTAGTGAAAATTGCATGGAGAAGGACAAAGGGCTATTTCTTTCTGTGACATCAGTGGTTTTGGAAGATCAGCTGTGTGCTTACTCTGCTTCTCTGAGATATCAGATTTTAACAAAAAAAAAAAAATAGGAACTTAAGTTCTGTTGATCACTCTCCCAGTTGGTTTTGAGAAAGTCAGAACTTGAGTCCTTTACTGCTGCCTCTATCTCCAGTCTACTTTACATTGTACCTATGTGGCCTCATAGAAGATTGACATTGTATTAAAAGACAACTAATTTTTGTATTGATGTTTGATATTGGAAAGGTTGAGGAGACAGGAGAGTGGTTCTCAGTACCACTACTGTAGTGTTTGCCATTTGTGAAGCTTTGGAAAGTCTTTGAGGTAAGGACATTTTACTGTATCATTAACATCTGCCTCTAATTCTTGTCAAATGGACATAATAAGGGGTTTTTGATCCCTCTTTTTCCAAAAGTGCTATTTTCTTTGGATGACAATTTCTGCAGGAAGTTGAGGGTTGAACCTAATCTATAATGTATTTTCAGTTTATAAATTCTGTGCCTCCCCTTAAAGCCCATACTATAGTCATTATGCTGGCTCCATATCATATACAGTCCCCTATCTATCATACGCATGTTGCCTGTATCAGTCACTTTTTAAAATCAAAATTATTATGAAATGTCAACAGAAACAACATAAGAGAGGAAAAATATGTATTACCTCAGATACAGAGATTCAACCAAAGGAAAGATGAGGTAGAGATGAGCTGCTCAAATATGGCACCTAAAAGGCAGAGGAAGAGAATGACATTCTTGTGGATTTTTCATTACCACTTTATTTCCATCTCAACACACAGCTCACAGGATAAGTTACCAAAATTTATGGTAGACTGACCTGTCTTATTTAATACTCACTGCTAATATCTTCACAGACATGTACTTCACTAATCTTATAATCATTTTTGTTGGAGAAATGTCTTGTTCTTTGGTTCTCAGAGGCTGACTTCAGTGCTCAGAGATTTGGTTACCATCCTTTCTGAGGCACTTTCTGATTGATTAATAAAAATCACTGATGGCCAATTAGTGTGGCAGAAAGGTTATAGGAAAGTGGAACTTCCTGTGAGGAACATAGGAACCCTAGGATTACACAGAGGAATCTCTCTTCTTGCCAGGACTCAGAAGCAGGTACCTCAAGGCAGGAATTAAACAGAGACCACAGAGGAATGTTGCTTACTGGATTGTTCCTAAAGGATTGCTCATACTACTTTCTGAGGCACCACAGGACCATCTGCCCAGAGATGGCATTGTCCATAGTAATCGAGGCCTTCCTCCATCAATTATTAGTCAAGACACTCCTACCATAGATCCAATATTACAGATACATTCTCTCAGTTAATATTTCCTCAGAAATATATCTAGATTTGTATCAGACAGATGAGAACTAAGTACCAAGTCTCCCCATTTTCTTGATTTAGATATCTGCATGAAACTTTCTGAAGCTTCCCCAATTGTCCTGGGACCTTAATCTCTCCTTTCTCAAGTTGTCTCATGATAGTTACATTCTTGGAACAAAATCCAAATTATATCATGTCAACCTCCAAAATCTCACATATTCTCAAGAATTTTCTAAGATTAAAATATTTCTAATTATATGACTAATTATAACTTATTTCCATTTATAGCTTCTTGTGGAGCAAGAATGATTGATGTACATTTTGTGGATTTTAGGCCCTTACTTTTAAGCTAAGGAGGCTGTTACACAGAAAGAGGATCGAAGAATTAAGGGTGATTTTGATCATAGTATTGATCAGCACATTCCAAACCACAGTGAAAATTAAAATTTAGTAGTAAAAATGAATGACAAACTCAAATATCCTCAGGAAAATCCTAAAACTAAAAATCATGACCCCAGGGAGCAGCTTCACTGTTCCACCTTGTAAGGAAATAGCAGGTAGAAAGCCATCTACAAATCAGAAAGCAGGACCTTATCAGACACTGACTGTATCTTTTTGTATTGAACTTCCCAGTTTGTAGAACCCTGAGAAGCACAGTTCTGTTGTAGTATATAAGCTAATAAGTTTATAATATTTTGCAACAATGAATTAAATTAAGAGACTACCATAAACAAATACCAAAATGAGCAGATTAATTAATTAAGATATTTTATTGGATTGCATCAATAAATATGTAGTAATTGATTAACCAATTTAAAACATAATAGTATACCATGACACTCTATGTATTATATATGCATATTACATATTATATACTTAATATATCTATGATATTTCTATTTCTAAACCTATAACCAACATAAAGCATATTGAAATGTTTACATTATTAATTCAATGTCTTTGGCATTCAGTATACATTTTCTCAATTCATGTTAGCAATAAGGCAAGTGCTCAATAAGCTACATATAACTATTGGCCATCAGGCTTGAAACCCAAAGTCAGAACAATAGTCTTGTTTCTTTTTTCCCATAAAATATCTAACTTCTAGAAAATGTCTACATTTATTGTGTGGATGTGCTTGCAGTTCAATCTCCTCAACCCCTAGCACTATGTCTTTCACACCATTTATGTATTGAAATTAATATTGCCAAATTTTTAAAGAATCATAATGTCAGCTTTTTCTTTTGAGTAGAGCTCCAAGGACTGAAATGGAAGAATTAAAATAATATTAAAACTATTGGAGCATTATCTTGAAAGGAGTGAATCACAAGACACAAATTATCTATGAAATTCCTCCTAAATATTATAAAGTTTTGCAAGGCTTATTTAAGAGTTTATAGGATTTGAAGTCCTGGGGAAGCCAGAAGAGTAAGCAACTGAGGACAAAAGTAATGTCAGGAAATCATTGCCTGGCAGACAGGAAAGAACTAGTGTCCATTGTTCAGTAGAACATTTGTGGCTGGTACTGCTACAGGAAGCTGCCATTACTAAAATCCTTCTTGAGAATCTATGAAGTTATGGGAAACATTGGAAAGACTAAATAATGATTATTCACTTCCAAATTGTCGATCGGTTTCTAGTTTTTACTCAATGAATGTGCTGCTCAGTTTTATGCCAAATTAACAGAAGCTTGAGTAATTTTGGAAGAAAGAACCTTAATTGAGGAAATGTTTCTACCAGATTGACCTGTGGCTAAGCCTGTGGAGTATTCTCATTAATATTTATTGATGTGAGAGGGCTTCATTCTTTTTAGGTGGTGGTACTATTGGATATGTGGTTCTGGATGGTATAAAAGAGCAAGTTGAGCAAACCATGTGGAGAAACCCAATAAACAGCATTCATAGTCTCTGTAGGACTTCTGTCCTGTAGGTTACTACTTCACTTCCTGCCATTACTTCCCTGGATGGTAGAATACAAGAATTAACATAGAATAAATCTGTTCCTCCCAAAGTTGTTTTTGGTCATGGTTTTTCACAGCAGTAGAAACTCTAATTTAGGCAATGGGTGATACACTTCCCTTATCTTCAACTGGGACTCTGTCTGCAGTTATATTTATTGTGGTGGTGGTTCTGAAATCTCAAATTCTATCTTCCTTGGACTTAGATTTCAAACTGAACATTGAAGACTTTAATTTTATTTCTACAATGTACATATAAAATTCAGCATGCCAGAAACAGAAATCATCTGTTACTCTGCTCACTTGCTTGCTCTTCTAGCTTCCCCTAGGCTTCAAGTCCTAAAAATACTTAAACAAGCCTTGCAAGACTTTGTTGTATGGGTGGGTTATCAATAAAATTTATATCTTGTGATTCCTTTCTTTCAAGTTAACTCTCCAATATTTTCAATATTATTTTAATACTTCCATTTTAATAAATGTAAGTCTTCAGAACTCTGCTCAAAGGCAAAAAATGGCCTCTTCTTCCTTCTCAGTATGCCATACTTACCCAACAAATGATGCCTGTATCCAGGCAGAAACTCAATCACATTTCGCTTTCATTCACATGTCTCACCAACAAGTTGTGTCTACTCTCCACTTACTAAAGACTTCTCAAAATTTTCCATCTTTCTAGAAGTCACTGATGATTTCTTAGTTCAAGCAATTTTCACCCTTCGCACAATTAGGGGTACTACACCAGTCTCCTACTTATTCTCACTGTGGTCAATGTCTTTTCCTTGATGCATTTTGAGTAATTACCTTAATATCTAGACTCAAACACATTGCTTTTCTGTTTACATTCCCTACAAATTCCTATAAATTGTCTCTCTGATTGCCATCCAAATACCATTTCATTCCCTTGGCTACTTGGGGATAAATATTCCATGAAACTGAACTTCCTGCTTTTGTCATCTTGACATTGGTGCACACTGGCCATGTATTTTACTTGACAATTTCTTCAGTATGCATTCTGATTTTACAAGAATATTCCTATTCTCACTTCAGGACACTCTTAAGTCCTGGTCCTCATGTACTAATCTACTAGAGCATTTTCCATATTCTGTATCACTTTCCATTTCATTCCTTCCTGGAAAGAAAGTATTAATTTTTCCTGCACCATATTTGACACATTAAAGGTACTTAATAAATGACAGAATAAATGGATGAATAAATATTTTAATAGACCTGTGGCAGCTGGAGGCATGAACAATCTTATTAGCATGTTTAATTTTATTTGCTTTTTTTACTCTGATGTATTGCTTCAATAAAAACTGCTCATTCACTTTTGAACACTACTGATCTCTTAAAGGTGACACATGAAGTATAAAAAGGCATATTTATTTCACGTTATTTTCTCAGTATTATTTTTTCAAAAGTCAAAGAAATGGTATAGAAAACCTTTTACTGTGGGAAGATTTATGAGTTTTTCAATGGCTCTATCTCATTACAGGTTATTTTATAGTTCCCTAAAGTGACAAATGGCTGAGAGGTCTTTCCAGTGATCAAAATTTTAGTGAAAGAAATAATAATGGCCGGGCGGTGGTGGCGCACGCCTTTAATCCCAGCACTTGGGAGGCAGAGGCAGGCGGATCTTTGTGAGTTCGAGGCCAGCCTGGTCTACAAAGCAAGTCCAGGACAGCCAGAGATATTCAGAGAAACCCTGTCTCGAAAAAAAAGAAAAAAAAAGAAATAATAATGGATTGTTTCATATTCAAAAGAAATATATTTTGTAAAGAATAATACTTGGTAATAAATTTTAATGAAAACCAACTTTCTGAAGGGAAAAAAATCAAAAGTCAGGAAAGTAGGTTGTGGGGGTTAGAGAGCATTGTAGTTGCACCTTGAAAGCATTAGAGCACCAGGCTTGTGCTCAATTAGCCTGAAAAACCAATGACTCTGCAATTGTGCAGGACATAATAAACTATTCAGGTTTTATAGCTTAGATGATAAAGCCAAACTATTAAATTAATGAGAATAGTGAGATCTGTGAGAGAATTCAGAGTCTAATATTTATGATATTTTTAACTTGCTTTGGAGTCATTATCCATTACATCTTATTGAGACTTATCTCTTCCCATGAGTCATAAAATGTAAAATTACTGGTGTTCTGTTCAGGAAGTTGTCACCTGTGCAGATGAGTTCAAAGGTTTTCCCTACTTTCTCTTCTAGTCGATTTAGTGTGTCAGGCCTTGATCCACTTGGACTTAAGTTTTGTACAAGATGATAAATATGGGTCTATTTGCATTCTTTTACACATTGACATCCAGTTAGACCAGCACCACTTGTTGAAGATGCTGTCCTACTTCCATTGTACAGTTTTGGCTTCTTTGTCAAAAATTAAGTTACCATAGGTATGTGGGTCCATGTTTGGGTCTTCAATTCTATTCCATTGATCCACTGATCTGTTTCTGTACCAGTACCATGCTGTTTTTATTACTGTTGCTCTGTAGTACAGCTTGAAATCTGGGATGGTGATAACTCCAGATGTTTTTTATTGTACAGGATTGATTTAGCTATTCTGGGTTTTTTGTTATTCCTTATAAAGTTGAGAATTGTTTTTTTTTCCAGGTCTATAAAGAATTGTGGTGGTATTTTGATAGGAATTGCATTGAATCTATATATTCCTATTAGTAGGATGGCCACTTTTTGTTATGTTGATCCTACCTATCCATGAGCATGGGAGATCTTTCCATCTTTTGATGTCCTCTCCAATTTGTTTCTTCAAGGGCTTGAAGTTCTTGTCATACAGGTCTTTCACTTGCTTGGTTATAGTTATCCCAAGGTATTTTACTCCTGCATTGCTGGTGGGAGTACAAGATTGTACAATCATTATGGAAATCAGTCTGGCAATACCAGCCATATCACTTCTGGATATACATCCAAATGATTTCTCACCAATCCTCAAGGATATTTCCTCATCTATGTTTAAAGCAGCCTTATCTGTAATAGCTAGAATCTGGAAACAACCCAGAGATCCTTCAACCAGGGAATAGATAAAACAAACAAACAAACAAAAAACTGTGGTACATCTACACAATGGAATACTACTCAGCCATCAGAAACAATGAAATCATGCAATTTGCAGCCAAATGGATGGAACTAGAGAAGCCCATCCTGAGTGAGCTAACACAGACTCAAAAGGATACACATGGCATCTATTCACTTATAATCGGATTTTAGCCATATAGTACAGAATAACTACACTACAACCAATCACCAAAGGGAACAGGAACATAGACTTTTTACCTATCAATGAGACACTTTGCCCTAGTGGTGCTGCTTTGTAGGCCCCGAGTGTTTGAGGAGGCTCTTGTCCCTCATATGACTGCTGAACTGGGGCAGGTGACTGATATGTATGGACACTCCACTCCAGAGGAGTGGGTTGAAAGGGATAGGGAGTAGACAGTGGTAGGGAGGGACTGGGAGGGGTGAAAGAGGGCACTGTGATGGAGATGTAGCCTGAAATAATAAATAAACATAAAAAGGAAAAAAATGTAAAATTTCAAAGAACTCTGGATGCTTGTTTTATTCAACTCATCCCACAAACTTCAACTTTATATTGTCAGTATATGCCTTGGGACCCAGAGAAGGCTTGTTGTCTCCTCAAACCTACACAGATATTTTATGATACCCCTGGAACTCAAACCCAAGTATTCTTGAGAAAATATGAGCAATAAACATTCAACAGTATGAATTTACTTTGCAAATAACAATGGCTAAATATTGTAATATTAGGCTTTAGTTTTTCAACAAATGGAATTATGCATACAAAGTCCAACTCTTACATGAATTTCTACTAATATGTGTCTCTCTATAAAACTGAAGTGAAAAAGATAAACTAAAAATAATGCAGAAAGCTAACTGGAAGAACATTTTGTCTCCCTTGAGTTACATTGAACTCCAAATCCCAAAGACATATCATGATTCTATGTAGAATTTATGCTAACTTCCTATTAAGTAAATGTATGCACACACACACACACACACACACACACACACACACTTTGTAAGCAGGCAACTGCTTGCCAAGATGTGTGTAACAGTGAAAAAGAAGTAACCTAAGATAATAAATGTGCAGGTGAGTCTATTGCATAATAGTGCCCGGTGGAAAGGCTTTAATGGACTCTGCTTTTTCTTACTTCTGCTTAGTTTTCCCTCTCAAGACATCATATCTGAATTTGGCTTACATGGTGCTTGGCCAGATGCTAAATGTTTGGCTGGACAGTCACGACATTGCAATAAAATCAGAACTAAATGTGTTTATTAGCATTCACATTTTCTGCGTTCTAAAAGCATTCACGTGAACCACCCACTGTACTCCCTACACATCCTTCCATCTGCACACAGGTTGGTAAAGCAAAACCTTAAGGTGATAATGTTCTCCAAACCCCTTATATTCAGCCATTCAGCATGCAAATTGCTGAAAGAAGAGGGTGGCTGCTTTGGTATTGTCTGAGACTTGTGTTCACCCAAAATTCACATATTGGGATGAAGTCCCCAATAACTACGAAAATTAGATCAGTTGCTTTATAAATAGGCTCAAGATTATTTATTTGTTCCTTCCATTACATGTGACACCATCTACAAGACAGGAAGGAAACTATCATCAGACACCACACACAGCACTCAAACATGGTCTTCTCAACTTTCATAACTATGAAAAATAAAGATTTACTGTCCTGGAGCTACTTGGTGCATGGTATGCTGTTCTGTTATCTAGTTTCAGTTTCAGGGAAGAATTGCACAGCATAGTGTAATGTAGTCAGGGGTCCCTTACAGTCAGACAGCTATAGACTCTCTTAAGAATGTGAATGCATCTTAACAAAGTCCAATGAATGGGGATAGTGTTTTGGCAGTTCTCATCTGCCTTCTTCAGTCTTCTCACACTTGCCACTCCAATTGTATTCAAGCTTTCTATTTTTGTATTACCCATTCAAATAATAAAAGACAGAAAGAATGTTCAAACACTCTTATTTTGTCAGGGAGACCTGAACAATCATCGAAATTAACAGCTAGGTTAGTATAGAAATCTTAGACATCTCCAACTCAGGACAAGCAATGACACTTATTATTGCTAAAGGATGTAAAGTTTCTAGATTTCAAAGCACACTTCATTTTTTATTTAAAAAAATTAATCCTGACTTGCATATGTTTCTTTGTATTTTTGATTAAAAATAAAGTATTCACGCAATATATTCTGCCTATGATTTCCTATCCCCCAACTCCTCCAAGATTCTCCTCACATCCTCTCCTATCTGAATTCTCACCCTTTCCATCTTCCTTTAAAATATAAAAAGGAATAGAAACAATATTAATAAAATAAATAAGATGAAACAAAATCAAACACATTGAAATAGGATAAAACAAACTAACAGGGGAAAAAAAGAACCAAAGAAACAACAGAAGAAACACAAATGCAAAGACACTCAATTTTTCACACACAGGAATCCTATAAAACTCAAAAAATGGAAGCCATAGTGTATCCACAAATGACCTATAAGATAAAAAAATAAAATATAATAAAAAGAAAAATTAAAAATCAGTTTATTGATTAAGTGCTCTGACTAAGCACTGCGAGACAAAGAATCTCCAAACATTCTATTGAATTCCTGTGTGTTTTTCCATATCAGCTGCCAAGCATGGAACCTTTCCTAAAGAGTGATTTGTATCTCCAGTGAGATTCCCTTGGAGAAAAGTAACTTTTCATGTGCAAACAGTTATCAGTTAGAGATAATTTCTTGGTTAGGGATGGAGGTTTGATTCCACTTCTCCTCCGTGTGCTGGAACACCATTTGGTGCAAATTTGTTCAGGCCCTGTGCATGAGTATACAGCCAATATGAGTTCATATGTGAATAGGTCTTACTATGTCTGAACACCTTGGTTACTTGGTGTCCTCTATTCCCTCTGATGTGGTATACCTGAATCTTGAAGTAGATCTATGCTTTTCTTGGAGAACTGCCACAGTGGTTTCATAGTGACTATAAAGTTGGAATTTTCACCAATGAATCAGTGTTCATTCCCCTTACATCCTTGGCAGTATGAACTGTCATTTGTTTGATTTATCTTGTCCATCCTGAATGGTATAAAATGAAATTTCAAAGTAGTTTTCATTTGTATGTTTCTGATGACTCAGGAAGATTTCTTTGAGTGTTTCTTTTCCATTTAAGTTTCCTCTTCTGAGAATTTTTTGTTTAGATCTATATCTTTTTTTTCAAATTTGGTTGTTTTCATGACATCCAGCTTCATGTGTTCTTTATATATTTTAGATATTACCCCTCTTTTAGATTTGTAGTTGATAAAATAAATCCATTCTGTAGTATGCTGCTTTGTCTGAATAATGTTATCCCTTGCCATGCAGAAACTTTTTTAGTTTTATAAGATACCATTTGTTAATTGTTGTTCTGAGTGCCTGTACATACGAAATTCCTTTTGTGTTTCAATAAGTTCAAGATTATTCTCCACTTTCCTATTCAGTTCAGTGTATCTGGTTTTATTTTGAGGTCTTTGATTGATTTATAGTTGAGTTTTGTTTAGGGTGATAAATACAGATCTATTTGCATTTTTGTGCATACAACCATCCAATGCATAGATTTTTTTTCATTTTTTCTTTTGTACACACATGCACACACACATATAAAATGAGGAGAAAACACATACACACACACTATTCTTTCCTTTAAGACAGAAATAATGAATGAAAGAAAGAAAGAATAAAGAAAGAAAGAACTCATTCTCATCCCTCTATGCCTTGGTCTACATTATCCCTCTAACTCTACATTACACATACATACATTACTGAAAATGTTCTCTATAGAAATTTTTTCTTTTAGGGATAATAAAAAAATAAAATAAAACTATCATACATTTTATAGCCCAACATTCAAATGTGCAATTATAGAAAATAAGCGAATTGTATGTGTTGTAGAGTGGAAGGGATATCTTTTTGGAATATGAAAGTAAGACAGTATGTAATACTTGACTGCAGTGTTTAGACAATGAGATTCATGTGGTAAGTTTAGTGTTAGCATATATAGCATAGGGAACTTGGAATAAGGCTGGACTTTTAAGATAAAAGACTTCATCTGAAGTGGCATGTCCTTAGGAACTCACCAAGGACTAGGACCTCTTTGATCTTGGGGCTGGGGGCAGGATATGCCTCCTGGGGTGCCCGCCCTCTGGAGGTCAGAGATCTGTTGTCATTTAGCAGCTCTCTTCAAAGGGCATCTGAATAACATGCCCTGAGGCACCTACCCACATCTGCGGACTGCCTGTGAATTCACACCCCTCTGCAAAAAGCTTTTTTGAAAAAGACTAAGCCCCAGGAACTAACTTTAAAAGTGTACAAAAGCTTCTGCCAACAGGTGAAGATATATAAGGCAGGATCCATGTGAACGCTGGGCTGGCTCTCTCCTGTTCCTGATTCACTCAAGGTTTTCCTGAACTGCTGAAAAAAATCACGCATGACAATCTCATGGAAAGTTTCACTTTCTGATGTTGACCTCTTTCGGGTCTGGAGAGGAGATGGGTTCTCCCTGACATTCAGGAGTGCTCGAGGAGCTCCGCAGGCCTTTGCAGGCCCTAAGAATCTGAATAGGTGAGCTGCCTGGGAAACTTTCATGTGTTAATTGTTCTTACATCACAAGGGGATGAACGAAATTCAGAGACTTTAAGAGACTTTAGAACTGAAAAATTGCATGGAGACCAGCCATCCATCAGGATCCATGCTCAGAGAAATTATCCTTTTGAGAAACCTTAGGTTAATGTTAAACGTTTGTATTATAGATACTGAGAAGTTTTAGGTGTTAGGTTTCAAAGTTAGGGTTTGGGTTTAGGATTTAGTAATTTTATAGACAAGTGTTAGGTAATTGTTAAGTATTGATAAATATATGTGTGATAAATAACAAATTTACTGTTACAGATCCATTTATATGTGTTTACAAAAAAAAACCTCCTAGTTGTTTGATTTCTGAAAGTTCACAACATTGATCCCCAGCTATGTCCCACTAGAATATAGTAGATATTCTAAAAATGAAGACTAGTTTGGGGTTTTAGTTTATTAGGAACATGATCTCAAAATGTATGGTATTCTTTCTCTCTTCCCATTTACATGCAATGTAAATAAACTCCCAATATGAATAAACTATTTAGGCTTAGAAGTCACATTAGTAGTACAAACAAGAGATTTCTTTGTGTTTCCAGAGTCTATGACATCCTTAGGACATGTCAATTTCAGAGACTGTCCTCTGGAGCTTCTGGAAGTTAAAAAAAAAATCTCATCACATAGTTCTAAGAAAAGAGTCATACAAAAAAGATGGCTCTTTTCTTCTGCTCCTAAATGGCCTTAAATAATACATTTTGAAATGCTTTTTATTTTAACTATGAGATTAATGCATTGAAATGATCAATTTCATAATCTTTATTTATTTTTTCTTCTTTTTTATGTTTATTTATTAATTCAAGTTACATCTCCATCACAGCTCTCTCCCTCCACCCCTCCCAGTTCCACCTTTCCACCCTCTACCCTCTCTGCCAGCTATCCTACTCCTCTGGGGTGGGATGCGTCCACTTATCAGTGCCCCTCAGTTCATCAGACACATGAGAACTAATAACGTTTCCTTGCACTGGGACCATATATGGTAGTTTCAATAGAGTGAAGTGTCTCACTAACACCTAACAAAGATCATGTTTCTGTTCCTTGGATGTGTTGATTGTAGGACAGCTATCATGTACTATATGGCTAAAATCTAGTTATAAGTGAATACATGCCATGTGTATCTTTCTGGGTCTGGGTTAGCACACTCAGGATGAGCTTCTCTAGATTCATCCATTTGTTTACAGATTGCATGATTTCCTTTTTTCTGATAGCCAAGTATCCATTGTGTAAATGTTCCACAGTTTTATTTTTTTTTAAAACTATGCTTCAGTTGAGGGACATCTGAGTTGTTTCCAGTTTCTAGCTATTACAAATAAAACTGCCAAGAGTGTTTTGTTCCAGAACAGCCTGTCTTCATCGTTGGCATTTCTAACAGTTTCCCTATAGTTAGGGCATCAGGACCATGTTTGTGGTCCTCCCAAGCTGCTCTTAAGGGGATTCCAGGTTTAACCTGTGCCTCTCAATCATAAGCACTGTGATCTGGTGCAGCCTGCATCACTCAGGCAGCTTGCAATGGTCCAGAACTGCTTTACTGCTCCAGGGCCTGAGCTCTAGATGCTACAGACTGTCAGCCAAAGGCAGGTGGGAGCAGGGAGTTCCAATATGGAGTCCACAACCTGTCCACAGCACTTGGACCCTGGGAAGCTCAGTCACCTTTTCCTGGCCAGGACCACTGGGTTCCAGGACAGCCTATCTGAGCTGGAAGGACTTCTAACTGTTTCCCTGTATCTAGGGTGTCAACATCATGATCATGGTCCTCCCAAGTTGTTCTCAGGGGGATCACGCTTCGACCTGTGCCTCTCAGTCAGAAGCACTGTGATCTGGTATAGCCTGCATCACTTGGGCAGCCTTCAATGGTCTAGATCTACTTTACTGCTCTGGAGCCAAAGCTCTATATGCTATACACTGAGTGCACAGCCAACAGACCATGTGGGCACGAGCAGGGCGTTCCGATATGTAGTCCATAACCCTGTCCACAGCACTTGAACTCAGGGAAGATCAACTGCCTATTAGCTCAATACCCTGAAACCAGTCAGTCAGATGCTGCCATGCTGCAAATCCCAGGGAGATTTTCCCCTGTCTTACTGATCCTATAGCTCTGTTAGTTCTTTTATTTTGGGGGGGGGGTGCTGTCATCATGCCTGTGTAGAAGCTGAGGACTCAGAAAACTGGGGACGGCTTCCGTTTGGTGATGGGGTGATGTTATGCATTCTAAATGTTAATTAATTGGTCCCAGAGGCCTGCTTGCTGTCTGTTACTTTCTCTCATTGGTTAAATAATACTGATGCCTGAGATTGGGTAAAGATAGAGGTAGGCAGGATTAAGGTGCACAGGCTTCTGAAGCAGGGAGGTTTATGGCCTCCAGGACAAGCAGCTGGAGCAGGAAAGAGGACATTTGTTATGGGTTAGAGAAAAGAACACTATTCCATGTGGCCTGGAACATTGATATAGCATGGGGAATAGCAACCCAGGGGACATATGTATATATGGCATCATATTTGGGGGTCTTTATTAAGAGCTATCTTAGATGGGCTAATATTGCTCAATCCAGGTTAACTCTTGTTAAAATTCATCAGGTCTCTGTGTGTTCATTTATAATAACAGGTTAATCTTTAACCCACCAATCAATTAAATATAATTTAAATACTAAGTAATAATTCAATTAGCCATGTTCTACAGTTTTGAGGTCGAACCAGTCAGCTTGGGACCTGAATGGATCAGATCCATGGGCTTTTCCACTGCTGCGGGAAGTGCTCTATCTCCTGTGTCTGGAGTCTCTTTTCTTTCCAGTGTCTGCATGATCAGCACAAGGTTATTATTTTTTTTTTGTCCTGAGCCTTGCTGGGCAAGCCCAAATAGGCTTGCACCTTTAAAAGTGCAACTCACAAATAGTATATCTCTGTATCTCTGTGGTGGTCCAGTTCATCCTCATGATGCTTAAAAATGTGTCCATGGTCATCAATGCCATCTTGATCTGCCTTATGGTCCTTATTTCAATAAATACTTATTGAACATCATTTATGATACTTCACTAGTGTTTTAGCTGACTTTCTATTACTATAACAAAATCCCTAAAAAAAAAAATCCCTCAATTTAATGATTTAATTAACCATTTTCTACAGTTTGGGGGTTGAACCAGCTAGCTTGGGACCTAAATGGAAATAAAACAGGAAAGTTTTGTTTTGGCTTAGAGTTTTCAGAAGGTTCAATCCATGGTAACTTGGCCTTGTTATCTTTGGTCTTGTTATGAAAAATTATTTTATTACAGAGGGTATAGAGCTAAACAGAATTTTCCTCGTGGCTTGAATGTAAATGGAAGGAGAGAAGAAATGTCACACATTTTGAGAACATGTTTTGAATAAACTAAAATCCCCAATTAGTCTCCAGTTTTCTGAATATCTACCACATGCCAATGGCACTAAACTGGAGATCAAGCCTGTAATATGTGGGACTCTGAGGACATTCCAGACACAAAGTAGATCAAATACAGCAGTATTTTTTATGAGAGCATTTCTCAACTTTTCAATTTAGACAAATTTTAAATGCTTGTAAAATAGTATGAGACAATTTTAAATGGTGAAAGAGGAAGTAAACTAAACTAAGAAGTACATAAAATAACTAGATAATGACCACAGACACTTGAACTTGTTTACTAAGAGAATAGGAATAGATAGGCATAATAGAATAATTATTCAGGAGAGAATAATGCAAAGAACTAACCAGTACTGTCTAAAGGATTTGGGCCTCTGAGCATACAGAAGGAAATTCTACAGACAAAAATTTTCAGTTATACATATGTTCCCCCCAGACTCACTCTTCTGTTTCTTCTTCAAAAAAGAACAGATCTCCAAAAGATAGTAGCCAGATAGGACAAAACAAGGTGAAATAAGACTAGATGAAAAGATCCATAGCAAGGCTGAACAAGATAACCCAGAAACAAGTCCCAAGATCAGGCAAAGGAGTCAGAGACGTACCAGCTTCCACAGTCAGGAATATTACAGAAACATTAAACTAACACCCATAACATATATAGATGACCTGGTATAGAGCAATGTACCAAGACCCTTGCCTTTTCAGTCTCTATGAGTCCATGTGAACACATAACTATCATTCTTCATCTTCACAGGAGCTGTTAGAGGCCTTGACAGGTACTCTCCCAGTAAGCTCTGGCCTTGTCAGGCCCCAACCAGGAAGTATACACTTCTCCTCCAGTTTCTGGGCAGAAAAGAATGAAACAAAGGATGGTATCTATGCCACAAGAGGATTATATCTTCTCTACTATTAAGTATTACAGCTCTTATGATAAGCATGTGGGAGGAGGGGGGGGTGAAAGAGAGACTGCACCATAGCAAAAGGCCAGAGCTCTTTTAGCTAAGCTGAGAGCACTTGACTGAGCAACTTGAAGAAACTTAGAGTTCCTGAACAGAGCCAAGCCACTTCGGGAGTCCAACTTTTCTTTTCTGAATCTGGTGGCTGCTTCAGAAATAGACTGCAAGCAGCTGCTACAAGTGAGCACAATGTGTGTGGGAGGTGGAAGCTCGGCATCTCAGTGAGCTTCAGAGGTGCCTACCAGGGTGGTGACAGTGGCAGCAGTAGCTACACTGTCCACCGTGCACTGAGACATAGGTTCTAGGCAGCAGGAGTCCCTGGATTAAGCAGGCAGATCCAGCAATGAATTCTTCTGGAAGGGAGAAGACTCTTCCTTACCAAGCCAAAAATAAACAGTGAGTCTCAGTTGATCATGGTTGAGGAGTAGAGAGGAAGAGAGTCTATTTCATGAACAGGGACATTATAAATCTTAGGCAGTGGGTGGGGTTTTGGAGGTGAATATGTTTGGTTTGCTGGGGCTAGAAGTGTCAGGGATTTACTTGCAACACCATGGTCCTATCTTAAGAAGGGGAATACAGCACTTAATTATCCTATGGACAGCTTGATTTGGGGGAAGAACTTCAGGTATGTTTAGAGGTGTGGTCAAAGGTCATTGGTTGAAAATTTAAGGAACTTAAGATACCGAATTAGCATGGGGAAGTATTTTCAGGTGCTTATGGAACGAGTTTCTTATCAGGAGAAAAGGTTGTACCTATAATTTCCCTCAGGGCTATGTGACATTCCTCAGAGAGAGGAGCAGGGATTTCCCCAGATCAGGCACAGAGGAGGGAACCCTGCTGACAAAGGGAGTCTGTCATTTTACACTTAGTTCAGGGAATTACTGGTAATATCAGAATTTAACCTTAGCAGCAGCATTTCCCAATATATAACATATATGCAGAGGACGTGGTACATATCCATGTAGTGAAAGACCCGGGAGAGGGAAGTTCCTCACCTGACACTCAGGATATCACGCCGCCCCAAAACTCACAAGAGACCATCTTGATGCAATTGCAAGAGGTTTATTTTGGGGGGAGGGCTCGGGGGGGGGGCTTAGTGCACTGAGGGTGCCACTCGTATCCCACGCAGGGGTAGGAGCCGCGACCATGATTTGGGGGAGAGTAAAGTGTTTAAACTACAACCCAAAGGGGTGAGGGGAAATACAAGTGGAAAGTACCAGCTCAGCCCATTGTTTACCACAACCCAAGGGGAGAGGGAAAATACAGGTGGAATGTACCAGCCCATTAGTTAGTCAGCAGGAAACATCCTACACCTGTTTTTTCTCAGGAATGAATTTAATCTTACTTCATCATCGGGGTCAGCTAAGTTCCGGGAACCACCAGGCGGCTGGGCTGGCTCTACTGCCAACTTAGGGGGTCTTTTAATAATTTTCATTCCCTTCATTCCCCACTCCTTTTAGTCCATTGTTCTAATCTTAGAACCTATATATCTGTTTCATTGTATTTATTATTATCTTGTCCCCGTAACCCTTGATATTGTTGTTTCAGCATTAAAATCTGTACGGCACTTACTCTTAATTGATGAAAGTACTGAGGGGCCTGCACTAGGGCAGCTGTTCCAGTGCCACACCTGATCCTAAAATTACAGCTAAAGTCAGGGAAATAGGCTCTCTCTTAAATCGCTTAGGGCAGAAATCAAACTCATCCACAAAGGCATCTGTGGGGAGATAGAGTACTCTAGGCATAAGCTGTATTAACATACAATAATCTTTGGTATCATTAAAGATATTAGTGGCAACACAGGGAGTTAATCCTGTGTTGCAGGCCCATTATCTATCTATGCCAGGATATAAGTATCTAGTATCAGAAGTCTTTGGAGACCTCAGGGTCTCATTGCATAAGTGTTCATAGGCAGCAGGTGGGTTTTCTAAACAAGTCCTTTTCCCTGATACTTCAGTTAGGGTCAGTTTGTTCTTCTCATGTCATGAGCAGGCGTCATGGTTGGTGGTGTTATTAAAGTACCCAACGTGGCCATGCCCTCATAGTAAGGGGGTCCAGAAGTTAAACAGAGACAACATCCTCCACACCGCCTAGCCGCACTCCTGTCCCTACTTTCCTTGGACAGACGTAAAAATCTTGTTGAGTCAGCCCTCAGTGTCCCTCTAGCCTCCCACACCCGAACTTTGCTCCTAGACCTTTAGGGTGTCTTTGTTGAGGGTCCCTCCCAGGGAGGTTCTTGGGGTCTGCCTCAGGAATATACCACTGTTCTAGGCCTGCAGCTAGCTGGCAGAAGTCAGGAAAGGGAGGGGCTACCTAAGACATTGCCAGACAGCTTCCCCTGTTTGGGAAACTACCTGTCAAGTACATTTTTGAGGGGCATGGGGATTGTCATTCCCCATCTGGAGAGCACCTGCGATGCAGGCGTAGCTTAAGAGGGTCC
>CAJQZJ010004687.1:13373859-13420483 GCA_907164525.1 Lophiomys imhausi | reverse complement strand
TTTAGTAATAAATAAGAGTTAAATAATAATTTAAAAGTTCGGTTTCACGAGAGGAGTGCCAATGACCTGAATGAGAGAAGGGACAAAAGACACAGACGAAGAGCAAGTCCAGTGATCAAGCTCTCAAATTTTTATTGAAAACAGGGTCAGTTACAGGTCGGTAGGGGGTAGGGAAGCAGAAGGCAGGGATGTCAGTGGGTTGCTAGGAGACTAAAGGTCTGGGATATCTGTGGTTGCAGCTGACCAGCCACAGGCTAATCAGGTGATTTCTGAGAAATGTTATGGTAATCAGGAAACTGGAACCTAACTTCTGAGGTGGGAGTTTAGGAGGAAGAAGTTGATAACTTTCTGTAGGCTAGTAGTATCTTAGGTCCTAATGTAGGTAGGGAAGGTTAGTAATTTTCCATGGGCCTTGGCTCCCAGCATTACTGAGATTTTTGAGTTAATCTCATATCCAGCCACTTGTAGGAGTCATCTAGTAAAAATTTTAGGGTCACTTATGTGTACTCTATCATCTGAACACAATGATAATTTGACTTCTTCCTTTTGAATATTTATCTTGATCTCCTTCACTTGCATAAATGCTATAGCTAAAATTTAGGTACTATATTGAATAAATATGGAGAGTGTGGGTAACCTTGTCTTGTTCCTGATTTTAGTGAAATTCCTTCAAGTTGCTCTCCATTTAATTTGATATTTGCTATAGGTTTACTGTAAAGTTCCTTTATTATGATTAAGTATGTCTCTTGTATCCCTAATCTTTCCAGTACTGTTATCATGAAGGAATGTTGGAATTTGTCAATGGATTTTTTTCATTTAATAAAATGATAATGTGATTTTCTTCTTTCAGTTTATTTATATGGTAGATTACATTTACTAATTTTCTTTTTTATGTTGAACCATCTCTGCATCTTTGGAAGGAAGACTACTTGATCATGTTGGGTGAACTTTTTGACGAGTTCTTGGAATCAGCTTTCAATTATATTAAGTATCTTTTCATCTATGTTCATAAGGGAGATTGTAATATAATTCTCTTTCTTTGTTGAAATTTTATGTGGCTTTTGTATCAGGGTAACTATGGTCTCATAAAATTGGGAAATGAAATTTCTGTTTCTATTGTCATGAAATATTTTGAAGTGTTGGGGCATTAACATTTTGTTGATAGTCTCATAGAATTCTTCATGAAAACTATCTGGCTCTGAGCTTCTTTTAGATGGAGATTTCTTTTTTTTATAGTACATATTTTTCCCTTTTATTTTTCTCAGAGTCAATTTTTATTATGACTCACAAACACATCTGTGTGTCACTGTTTTTTTTTCATCTCAATCGCAGTCCCCTCCCTATTCCCCCTACAGTCCCACCCTCCCACCCTCAGCCCCCCATCCTCTTCCCTTTTATTTCTTTTAAGTTTAAGGTATATCATTTCCCCCTACAGTTTTCCCTTTCAGTCCAACAAATGGCTCTTTCTCTTATAATAATAAATACAATAGAGTACAACAGAAGTAATTAAGCCACAGTTATGAGGGATATATGGCTTAACGTACATTCCCAATGTCCAGTCCATATGTATTTGGTACCCGACTTTAACATTGTACTATCTAACTATCTCCATGAGTTTAAAGTTCTATATCTAACTCAACATTCATACTAACTTGTAACACAATTTTAAAAGTATCTTCTTAGATCTATAACACTCTCTTGACTCCTAAACAACTCAAAATTTAATTATGAGACTCTAGCTATCTGTTCTTCAACCACCTAAGAGACCTGAGAGGGATAAATATATCTGATTTTGTAGGAAGTGCAGGGCCTGCAGCTTCGAAAACAAAGAAATGACATACCAGTGGCTGCCTGGACAGTTCCCATTTTCTCTCCATACATTACAGCATCGCTCTTCAGTCGTTTGGCCCCGCTTCTCTGACAGACATTGATTGTAGAGCAGGGGTTATGAAGGACTTACCTACCCTGTCTTGGCAGAGCTAGGCTGTTGACTTACCTGCTTCCAGGTTTTGTCCTTTTTGGACAGCATTCTGTCTACAGTTGGAGCAAGGGGCTTTTCCTACCAAGAGATAGGCTTGCGACTAATTCAATCATCTCCCACTGGAGATTCTTCGATGCTCATCTTCTACTTGGAGGAGAATAGGGGGTGCTGTCAGGAGTTGATATGTCTGTATATAAAAAAATCTAAAGTTACGAAAACATCTTTGAATGCTATATTCTTCAGATCTCTTGAGGGTTTTGAAGAGGCCCTATCTATCTCTTATATTAGGGTCAGGAGATGTTGCTTGTCTCTTAGCAGGTTTATTTCTGATTAGCTTAGCAATAACTATAATAGGCTATCATAGTACCTAACAGAATGACCGACTTGCATAACTATTAGTTTGCATTTCTTAATTATCCTAAACAGTTTATGACAATTAGTAGTAAAAGGCTGAAACATCACATTTCATTTTTTTTTCTTTACCTCCTAACCCTTCCATCCCATTTCTCTGGGGTGGGGTGTCCTTATATTGAACAGTCCCTCATCTCAGTTGATAGGTTGTATGAGGGCCAAGAGCCTCTTCATTCATTGGGGGTCTACGAAGCAGTACCATCAGTGAAAAGTGTCTCATTGACGGGGAGAGAGAACTACTAAACAAACAAACCAATAAGCAGACAATAGATAAAAAAGACTAAAAAATAGAAAAAATATAACTAATATATGAAAAATAAATAAAAAATAAAAATTAAAAATAAGAAGTCTATGTCCAAGTTCCCTTTGGTGTGTTAGTTGTAGTATCGATACCTTCTACTATATAGCTAAAATCCTACTATAAGTGAATAGATGCCATATGCGTCCTTCTGAGTCTGGGTTAGTTCACTCAGGATGAGCTTTTCTAGTTCCATCCATTTGGCTGCAAATTGCATAATTTCATTGTTCCTGATAGCTGAATAATATTCCATTGTGTAGATGTACCACAGTTTTTTAACCCATTCTTTGGTTGAGGGACATCTGGGTTGTTTCCAGTTTCTAGCTATTACATATAAGGCTGCTATAAACACAGATGAGGAAACTTCCTTATGATTCCGTGAAAAGGCATTTGGGTGTATACCCAGAAGTGGTATGGCTGGGTCCTGAGGCAGAGCTATACCAAGTTTTCTAAGATATCGCCAGACTGACCTCCATAGTAGTTCCACAAGCCTGAATTCCCACCAGCAATGGAGTAGTGTACCCCTTTCTCCACACCCTCGCCAGCATGTGCTGTCATTTGAGTTTTTGATCTTAGCCATTGTGACAGGTGTGAGATGGAATCTCAGAGTGGTCTTGAGTTGCATTTCTCTGATGATTAAGGATGTTGAGCATTTCTTCAAGTATCTCTCAGCCATTAGGGATTCCTCCTTTGTGAATTCTCTATTTAGCTCCTTCCCCCATGTTTTGATTGGATTATTTGGTTTCTTGGCATTTAATTTCTTGAGTTCTTTGTAGATTTTGGATATTAGCCCTCTGTCAGATGTGGAGTTGGTGAAGATTTTCTCCCAGTCTGTAGGCTGCTGTTTTGTTCGAATGACAGTGTCTTTTGCCTTACAGAAGCTTTTCAGTTTCATGAGGTCCCATTTATTGATTGTTGATCTCAAGTCCTGAGCTGTTGGTGTTCTGTTCAGGAAGTTGTCGCCTGTGCCAATTAGTTCGAGGGTTTCTCCCACTTTTTCTTCTAGTAGATTTAGTGTGACCGGCCTTATGTTAAGGTCTTTGATCCACTTGGACTTAAGTTTTGTACAAGGTGATAAGTATGGATCTAATTTCATTCTTTTACAAGTGGACATCCAGTTGGACCTGCACCATTTGTTGAAGATGCTGTCCTTCTTCCATTGTGCTGTTTTGGCTTCTTTGTCAAAAATTAGGTGGCCATAAGTGTGTGTGTGTCTATTTCTGGATCTTCAATTCGATTCCATAGATCTACTGGTCTGTTTCTATACCAATTCCATGCTGTTTTTACAACTATTGCTCTGTAATACAGCTTGAAATCTGGGATGGTAATACCTCCAGATGTTTTTTTTATTGGACAGGATTGATTTAGCTATTCTGGGCTTCTTGTTGTTCCAAATGAAATTGAGAATAGCTCTTTCCAAGTTTGTAAAAAATTGTGTTGGTAATTTGATAGGAGTTGCATTGAATCTATATATTGATTTTGGTAGGATGGCCATTTTTATTATGTTGATCCTACCTATCCATGAGCATGGGAGATCTTTCCATCTTCTAAAGGCCTCTTCCATTTCTTTCTTCAAGGGCTTGAAGATCTTGTTGTACATGTCCTTTACTTGCTTGGTTATAGTTGCCCCCAGGTATTTTATGTTGTTTGTGGCTATTGTGAAGGGGGTTGTTTCCCTTATTTCTTTCTCAGCCCATTTGTTTGTTGTATAAAGAAGGGCTTCTGATATTTTTGAATTAATTAAAAAATTAATTTAGATGGGAGATTACTAATGACAGCTTCCATTTCACTAAGGGTTCTACATATATGTAAACTTTTTATCTGAACTTGATTTAAGTTGTTAAGTGGTGCATGTAGAAAAATTAGCCATTTATTTCTGATTTTCCAATTTAGTAGAGTACAGGTCTTTAAAGTATTTCCTTAAGATTCTGTGGATTTCCTTTCAGTCTATTATTAGGTCCCCCCTTTCCTCATGATTTTTTTTTTAAATTTGGATATTTTTGGTCAGTTTTTTAGTTAATTTGTACAAAGGTTTGTCAATATTGTTTATTTTCACAAAGAGTTAACTCTTTGTTTGATCGATCCTTTGAATTGTTCTCATTGTTTCTATTTTATTGATTTCAACTAACAATTTGAAATCTTATTGACTTTTACTCCTTTTGAGTACGCTTATTTCTTTTTGTTCCAGTGGTTTCAAATGTGCCATTAGTTGCTACTATGAGATTGTTCCAATATTTTTATTAGGTACTTACTGCTATGAACTTTCCTCTCAACACTGCTTTCATTTTATCTCATAAGATAGTAATGTTGTTTATTAATTTTCATCTTTAATTTCTTTCTATCTTGAACCATTTTGCATTGACTAGAGAGTTCTTCAGTTTCTGTGAGTTTGTAACACTTCTCTTGTTTCTGCTGTTGTTGATATCCAACTTTAATCCATGATAGTACTAGAAGATGCACGATGATATTTCAATTTTCTTGTATCTGTTGAGACCTGCTTTGTATCTGAGTATGTGATCAACTTTTAAGAAAGTTCTGTGAGGTGCAGAGAAGATGGTGTATTCTTTTGTGTTTGGTAAAAGTATTCTGTAAATGTCAGTTAGGTTCAGTTTGCTTATAACTCCTGTTACTCCAACATTTCTGTGCTTTGTTTCTGTCTCTATAAACTGTCTATTAATGAGAATAGGATATTGAAGTCTCTCACTGTCAGTGTTGAGGGTCAATACATGATTTAAGTTATAATAATGTTTCTTTTACAAAAGTGAGTTCCCTTGTGTTTATGTGATTTAAGTTATAATAATGATTCTATTACAAAAGTGAGTTCCCTTATGTTTGAGTCATCGATATTAAGAACTGAAATGTCATGTTGGAGGATTTTCCTTTGATAAGTATCAACTGTCCCTCACCTTCTGTTTTTATTAGTAATAGTTTGAAGACTATTTTCTTATTTATTAAAATGGCTATACCAACTTTCTTCTTAAGTTCATTTTCTCTGAATACCTTTTACTAACTCCTTACCCTGGGGATATGTCTATCCTTTAAGTTATAGTCTGTTGCTTTCAGCTAGCAAAAGAATGGGGCCTGTTTTTGTATCCATTCTGTAAATATGTGTCCTTTGTAGGGGGTATTTATATTATTGATATTAAGATATATCAATGAGCAATGATTGTTAATTTGTGTTATTTTGTTTTTGTCATAGGTGGTGGTGTGTTTTCTTTCTTTCATTTTGCTGATGCAACATTACTTATTTCCTGTATTTTCATGTGTGTGGTTACCATCTTTGGTTTTTTTTTTCTTTCTAGAACCTTCTGTAGGGCTAGATATGGAAGTAGACAGTGTTTAAATTTGACTTTATCATGGAATATCTTATTTTCTCCATTTTAGCTATTGAAAGTTTTGCTGGATGTTGATGGGGCCCAAGCCCAAGACACTTGGGGGCAGGGGTGAGCTGGTGAAGCATCAATGACCCAGACTTTGGGAGTGTGGTAAGTGGCAAAAACAGACCCGTTTATTTCAGGAAGAGGATACCCCCTTTATAACCTCTACCCAGAGTCCCTTTGCCTCCCCAACTGTAGGCTGCTATGGCAGCCTCTCCCTCATGTCTCTTTACCTGATGTGGCATCATCAGTCTCTAGACAGGTTCAGGCATGTCTCAAGCCAGGCATGTCCAGGAGTCCCAGGCCAGCTGCATGCAGAAGTCCACCCATGCGTGAACTGTTTAGCAGCAGGCTTTGTTTCTGCTCAATGGCAGGCCTTTTTCCTCCTACATATTCACCCTTTTGCTTTTATTTTTAATTTTTTGGCAACTCAGTGGGAACCAGAATTCCTGTGCTCTGATCTTGTTGGCCCCACCTCAGTGATCCGCAGTATAATGGACTGTGCCTGTCTTAGGTTGACCTGCCGGACATGTGGACATGCTCTTACTTATCATTGACTACCAGTCCTCAAAGGGTGGCATCCTTGAGAGTGCATAGGGTGTGTAGGGTATTAAACAGAGGCTTCACGGAACTCCGTGAGCCAGGCCCATATCATCTCTTTGCATGGGCTGCGGTGTGAGCATTCCAGAGCCATGAGCACCTGCAGGGTAGTTTTGTTGATAGAGACTTGCTGGGCACTGCTATATAAGACACTTAAGCAGAATGATTAATATGACCATAATACCTTCCATAATAGCATAGATGACTATCCAGGAGGTGTCAAAGAATTTTTTGATGCTATTCCATACCTGTTCTATGAACCCTGTATCGAGGGAAAGCACTGGGACCTTGGTCTCATTGAGTTGAGAAATTCTTTCCTTGAGTAGGACAGAGTAATTGAGGAACTTGTTTGACCAAGTCCCCTTTATGTAATGAGACAACTGTTGTCATCCTTCAGCAGTATTGTGCACTTGGTAGGGGGTGAGATGTATAGCATGGAATTGGGGGTCACAGGCCAGCAGGGACATGTCTTTTACCAATGCCAATTCTTTGGCCAAGAGATCAATTTGTTGTTCTAAGATATAGATGGCCTAATAAAGGTGTTGATTTAGGACCTCCTGTGCTTGGAATGCCTCAACTGATTTAGATATTACAACATTGACAGCCTCCCTTCACTGTTGTGGGTGGTGACAGAGCACACTATGCCATGTGACTAAAGTCTCAATCCAATCAAAGCAGTTAGGGCAGCAATAGGGTGTGACCCAGGGTCAAGGTCTCTAGTAGCAAGTATCCATTTGTGGATGTCATCATTACGGACTGCTGCCACTGCATTTTGAGTTGGAGCATTAAGTTCTCCAATGTTAATTTCTTCATCATCATGTCCTGGGTGGGGTCCAAATCCAATCTATGTTCCACCACCTCAATGACCCTGGAAAGGATGTTAGTAAATGACTGCTCTGATTGCTGAACCTGGTTATGGAAGTAGGTGGATAAGTTACAAAGGGTACATGACTTAAGGGCTCAAAAGGCCAGATGAGAGACCTGTTGATAGTAATTATACAGTCTAATAGTGGCTTGAGAGACAGGGTCAATAAAGTTGCCATGCCTGATCAGCATCTCCAAGGTGATATTAAAGTCATATTGGCGATTGAGGGAGGCCTAAGCTTTTGTCTGGTCATTATAAGCAGATTACCAGTTTAAGAAGACAGCAGGCTCTAGGACCTCTTTAGGGAGAATGTACCAAATAAAATGGGTTTGTAGTTTCATAGACCATTGGCATAGAACCTGCACAAAATAGGGGGAGTCAGGTCCCCGTTCATTGGCAGTCTTTCCAATCATTTTGAATTCTAGCAAGCAGCATTATCTTATAGCAGGGGGTCCCGCCATAATTTCAGAGATCCACCTGTTTCTGCCTCCAGTGTGCTAGGATTAAGAGCAGGTGACACCACTACTCTGCTCAAATATTTCACTCAATTCTCAAATAATAGTAGCTCTGTAACTCAGAGAACAACTACGGAGTACAGTGACATTCCAAATCTGTCCAAAATTCTTTTTAAAAATATCTCATGTTTTAGCAATGCCAAACCACAAAAATATCCTTTCTCCCTCCCAATATAGGGAAAAGCAAAGACATACAACCAAAATTGAAGCAAAGAAACAAGAACATTGCCTCCCTGGTGAGACAAACCAACAGACCAACAAAAGGAAAAAGAGAAGACCCAGCAGGTTAATTCTAATGGGGGCAAAGAACATAGAACATTGAGGGGCCAACTCACCGAAGGGTTGCTGAAGGGAGCACATGCTTGTGCCACAGATGAGGAAGAGTCTTGGTGATGGTCTATCGACAAGCAAGGAGACTAGCATGGTTCTGTGCAGTGCCAACAGCAGAAGGCAAAAAATGAGAGCCCCCCAAAACAATGGCTGTGATGAAAAAACAGACCCTGACCCAGGTGGAGTCAACACTGCACCCGGATGGAGTCTCATTGGCTGCCGAACTGCAGGCTGCTACATTTCTTCCTCATTGGCTCCTGTTTCATTCCCTGGTGTGGCATCATCAGTCTCCAGTCAAGTCCAGGCAGGTCTCAAGCTGGGCAAGTCTGGGAATGCCAGGACAGGTCTCAGGCCAGCTATATGTGGAAGCCCAGTCATGCATTCACTATTTAGCAGCAGGCCTGTTCCTGCTCAATGGCCAGCCTTGTTCTTCTTATAGCTGGGTTAAGTAATCTGGGCTGAATACTGCGGTCTTTTAGACTCTGTAGCACATCTCTTCAATCCCTTCTAGCTTTTAGAGTCTCCATTTAGAAATCAAGTTTAGTTCAAATAGATCTGCCTTTATATGTTATTTTGTCTTTATTCTTTGAGTTTTAAACATTCCTTATTTTTCTGTAAGTTGATGTTCTGTATGCTTTTTTTTTTTTACCATTATGGCATCTTTTTCTTTAGTTCTTTAGTTTAGGGATTCTTTTCTCCATGATTTTGTTGAAAATGCTTTCTGGGTCTTTGTTCTGGGATTTTTTTCTCCTTCCTCTATTCCTATTGTTCTTATGTTTGGTCTTTTCATAGGGTCCCAGATTTCTTGGATGCTTTGTGTCAGAAATATTTTAGATTTAACATTTTCTTTGACTGATGTATCCATTTATTCTTCAATGTTATCTTCAATGCCTGAAATTCTGTCTTCCATCTCATGTATTCTTTGGTGAAACTTGCCTCTGTAGTTTATCTTTGCATTTCTCCTCAGTTTGTGTTTTTTTATTGCTTCCATTTACATTTTCAGTTCTATTCATTTTGTTCTCCCCCCCCCCCACCTTGGATTTCTTTAAGGGATTTATTCATTTTCTCCAACTGTTTGTTTGTATTTTTCTGGCTTACTTTGAGGGAAGTATTCACTTCCTCCAATTGTTTACACTTTCTGGACTTTAAAAAAATATTTATTTATTACTTCAGGTTACATGTCCATCACAGTGTCCTCTTTCCACCCCTCCCAGTCGCGCCCTCCCACCATCTACCCCCTGTCCCTTCCATCCCAATGCTCTGGAGTGGAGTGTCCCTACATAACAGTCCCCTGCCACAGTTCAGCAGTCATATGAGGGCCAAGAGCCTCCTCATACACTGGGGGATTACAAGGCAGCACCACTAGGGAAAAGTGTCTCATTGATAGGAAACAAAATCTATGTTCATGTTCCCTTTGGTGCATTTTCTGGATTTTTTTAAAGGGATTTGACAATTTCTGCTTTAGGGACCTTTACCATCTTTACATAGTTGGTTTTAATATCTTTTTCTTGTGCTTCAGCTATGTTGAAATATTCAAGGACTGATGTGGTAGGGTAGCTGGGCTCTAGAAGTGACTGTTTTGACTGTTCTTATACTGTTGTTTAGGCTTCTAGTTCTGGGTGATTATAGATCTAGGTAGTCATTTTTGGATTTATGTTGGTTGGATAGGACTTTTGCTCATTGGTTTCTGTTTCTTATTTGGATTTTTCAGACAATGTGTTGGACGAATATTTTCTGGTTTAGTTGCTTTCTCTGCTAGTGTGTTCATGGTAGAATACTTATAGGTGTTGGATGTTTGGAATGGAGGTCAAAGGGACATAATCTGATGAATCCAGAGCCAGTGTGAAAAGGGTTCGCAGGAAGGTGACCCTGGTGTTTTGTGCAACATTAGGGACAACCATGAGATTTGGGTCTGTGGTAATAGAGAAAGTTGCGGAAGTTTGCAGATAGACTCCCTGGTCTTCTGGCAGCTGTAATTTGTGGTTGAGCAAGGTATGCCTACTTCATATGGGGCTTGGGACAGAGCAGTGATATGGGAAGGGAAGGGAAAGAGTGGGACTATGGAAGATGATCTCTAGGGTTCACAGAAAGCATGCAGCTGGTGTTCTGTTGCAGTGCTATGAGTGACCCTGAGAATTGAATCTGGGGTAACAGAGAGTCAGAGAGATACAAGGGGCAGCTTATCTGGTCTTCTGGAAGAGTTGCCTATGGTTGGGCAGAAGGTGTTTGCCTGGTTTCAAGAAGGAGTTCTTAAGTAACTCAGCAACAGAACTTATTTGAGGAACCAGCATTTCTAAAATTCATTTCAGCAATCACCCATCCATTATCAGATTTCCTCTGAGTCTAAAGAATCAACTTGTCTCAGAAGTCCTCCAAGACACTTTTTGAGCTAGACATGCAGAAATGCCCTGTACCCAGTCTTCTCGGACTTACTTTTATGTACTTTGACTTTTTTATTCTACTTCTCCTTTCACCTTATATAAGATTTTTCTCTCATGGGGGCTCCAACACACTGTGGATAACACTTGTTGTTGTTCCTTTACTGAAAATTTATTCTCTCTATATTTGAATTCCTGTTACTAACTTTAAGTCATTTTCTACACAAGCATTATGAAAAGTTATATCTCAACTACAAAGCAATTTTAGCTGAAGCCAACATGCTGCTTTCCCAATCAGTGCAAGAGTATCAGTTGCCTTTTATGAACCTCACATGAGAGCACAAGCAAGCAACAACACCTGAGTTCTTATGCTCTCTCAGAGGCCACTAATAATAGGACAACAAAATCAACCCTTGGATTCATAGAACAAGACAATGTCTATTGTTAAGATTTCTGAATGTCTACTACTAGTCTCCTGTTAATATAAAACTATCTAGAAAGAAAGTAATGGTTGGTGGGCATAGTCCCTAAGGAATGAAACCTAGACCAACTAGGACAGGAGAGAAAGAAAACTTAAGAAACAATATTCCTAGCTCCTTGGTTGACCTGACACTGTGTCTGTACCAAAGGGAACTCTGCTTTCTTTTTTCCTTTCTTTTTAAAAATCTGGTTCAAGTCCCATATGTAGAGAGTAAACAAACATGTTATACACCTGGAAAACACTGTATCTAAAAGGCACCATGCAAACATTACATTTCTGCTAATTAGGAGGTTCTAAAATTGAATGTAGTTGGCAAGTTTTTAGGGCAATATCATCTGTATGTGGACAGAGTAGTCTATGCTTTACTAGGGAAGCAAAACCTGACAAGGAAAATGTAAGGAAAGAAAAGGATAACTACCTTATACTTTTGGATTTTCATTGTCAAGAGCGAAATATTTAAACACTTTTAACTGCCAAGCAAATAATGAACTATTCCAGGCAGGGTTCTTCTCACTTTGATGAGAATACATTTTATAGTTGTCTGTTAATTTTGCCTTCCTCAACTCTCCCCTCAGAAATTCTTGTCTTTATAAGTAAAATGAGCACATATCCTGCTGTTTAAAATCAGGGCACTGGTCATTTTCTACTCTGGAAGACAGTGAGTAATTAGCATTGTCTCTTCCTATGAAGTTTTGAAAATTTGGAAATGTGTAACAGCTGAAGGATAAGCATTCTAATGGAGAATAGGGTAGCAGAAGTGACATCTGAGGCTGAGAATACAAAATGTCATCTTCTATTATTTTCATTTCTTTTTGACGGTGCAGGAGTTTTTGTTTTGTTTTATTTTGGGGGATGTTGTTTTTGTTTTGTTTTGTTTTGGGGGATGTTGTTTTTGTTTTGTTTTGTTTTGGGGGATGTTGTTTTGTTTTGTTTTGTTTTAATTTAATTTAATTTATTTATTTATTATGTTGGTTTTTCAAGACAAAGATTCTCTGTACAGCCTTCACTGTCTTCTGGCCTGAAACTTAGATATCTCACTACCTCTACCTTCTGAGTGCTGGGATTATAGGTGTGCCCCACCAGTCCCTGGCTTGCTATTATTTTTTTGATCACCTGTTTCCTATATCTCCTATATCATTGTTATAAAAATTAGGCTATGTTATTTTCTAGTGAGTGACATAAAAGGGGTAGATTTAGAGAAAAGAAATTGGGAGGAGTAGAAGGAGGGGAACTTTAATCAGTATATATTGCATGAACAAAGAATCTATTTTCAATAAAATGAAAAAAAAAACAAGACAAAACTTTTTACAGCTAAGAATGTGCTAATAATCATTTTCATTGGGAGAATTTTTTAAAAAAGTATTTTCAAAACCTCATATCTTGACTTAATGAATATCAATTTCTTAAAGTGGGTATTAAAAACCACTTTTGAAGATATTTCTCAGTTATTATGATCTCCTGTTGAAGCCCTGTTGAAAGAGGACATAGTCGGTGGACAGACACTTGACCTCTTCTGTTGTCTTCTCTTTTCACTTACAAAATCAATTCCTTAACAGGCTTTCAAGAGTTCTAGGTTAAAACTGACCTCTGTAGAAAAGACACAAAATATTTCCATTCTATGTCTGAATAAGCCCATAGACTATGTTCTCTTTCAAAAACAGGGGGTCCTGAAGATATAATGCCTATCTTATTCTCCTCCATAATTTAAAAATATCTCTGAAACAGCATGGAGGCAAAGATGTCAACTTGGAAGCCACTCCCTTCCTCAGGAAAGGAAGGTTAACTTATCTCATAGTTAAATATGTGTATGTTCTTGAATTTGATGGTAATTTCTTGTTGGTGATATTAGCAAGCTTGGAGGTCAGTGAGAATAGACCCTTCACTCACATGCAGCAACTGTAATACCAATTCAAGCTTCTTATAAGGTAACTTGTAAAGTGACCATAGGTACCAATTGGGAAGAAATTAGACTTTTATTTATCCTTTATTTGACAAGCCATAAATATATTGATTTTCTTTGCCAAGCTGTTTCCTGATGCTATTGAAAATAAACAGAAACAAAAGTGATGGACTTCTAATCACAAGTGCCCAGTATTACAAGAACCAAACAATGTTTATATGCATAATTTGAGATGGTGATTTTTTTTTTTTAACTGAAAGAGACATTTACTCATGTCGGACCTATGAAAGAAAATAACACTGCTCTGTAGTTAGCCATATACCTGGGAAGCTAGAGCACATAAAAGAAAGTTAGGTTACATCTATTTAATGTTCCTTAGTGTATGTGTAAGAAACTAATATTTTTCTGTGAAATTCTGCTTAACCTTTTAAACTCTATAACATCTGATTTTAAATGTCTTTATACTGATGATTCAGTCATCTTCACAGAATTCATAAAATATAACCTCAAAAGACACTTTATTTGTCCAGTCTTTAAATATTTTATTTATCTTCAATAAACAATGACTACTTGAAAAAGAAGAAGAAAAAATACTTCTTTCTTTCATCTATTTTAATTGGAAGACTATTATTAGCACTTAATGGATTATAAACTTGTAGGAGTAGAAGAAGAAAAAGAGGAGTATGATTTGAAGATTTAATTTAGATTCAGTTTCTCCATGGTAACAGTGTCAGAGCACCAAACATGGTATTTAAGAACACACCTCAGCCATAATCTTTAATGGTATGCCTCAGCACACTATGCTCTTGCTAGTCCATGTGATGACTTTATCAAAACAGAACATTTAGTTACTTTCCATTTCCCAAGATAAAAATAATTTAGGCCACCATGTTTTCAAAACTTCATTGCATTTATCCAAGTACAAAAAGAATATGTTAAATAATTTCCCTTCATTTAGCCGTGAAACTTCATAATAGCTTCTTATCTTCACTAATCAATTAACTCTATAATTCAGGAACATAAGAAACTATCATTATAATTAATGATGTATAATTACTTTGTGACTAGGTTTTCAATATCAAAAACCAAAGTTGTAAGACTCTCATGGTCAAAAGTCCAGTTAAGGTCTTATTATTCACCACCTCTATTGAAACAGAACGAACAACAAAGATTGAAGATGATTTAATTCAAGATTGAGCTTGAAAAAAAAACTGGAGAAAGACTTTCATTTCAAAAGAAAATATGCACCAATTTCCTCAAAAGGGCTAAAAATGGATTCCTACCCTTGACAATATTCTTTTCCTCAGACATGTTATTTATATATATATATATATAAAACCAGCAGAATTGAATGGAGGTGGCAGACTTATCCCACAGCAAACTGATAGTGCCTCAAGTACACATTACAGGTTAACAAACAAAAACCCATTGACAAGCATGAAATACTTCTTTCAGAATTATTAGCGTGGTGAGGTCCCTTAAATCCTCAAATATTACAGAAATCTGCAATTAATACTCACTAACCTCCAGAAATTGGTGATAAGACTCTATTGTTAAAGGCACCGTATACATGAATAATAGAATATGGAAAAACACACTTTTTGTTGTCTCTTATACTTACAAAGAATCTTCTTTATTTTACTTTTTGTTGTCTCTTATACTTACAGAGAATCTTCTTTATTTTTTAATTTATTTATTGCTTCAGGTTACATTTACATTATATTGTCCTCTTTCCCCCCTGCCCAGCCCCGCCCTCCCATCCTCTACCCCCTAACCCTTCTATCTCACTCCTCTGGAGTGGAGTTTCCCTACATAACAATCCTGAGCCCCAGTTCAGAAGTAATAAGAGAGCCAAGAGCCTCCTCATACACTGGGGGCCTAAGAAGACAGCACCACCAGTGAAAAGTGTCTCATTGCCAGGGAGGGAAAACAAAAAAAAACCAAACCAACAAACATACAAAAACAACAACAACAAACAAATAAATAAATAAATGAATGAATGAATGAATGAATGAACAAATAAATAAATAAATAAATAAAAGTCTATGTCCATGTTCCCTTTGGTGCGTTGGATGTAGTATTGATATCCTGTACTATATAGCTAAAATCCTACTATAAGTGAATAGATGTCATGTGCATCCTTCTGAGTCTGGGTAAGCTCACTCAGGATGAGCTTCTCTAGTTCAATCCATTTGGCTGCAAATTGCATAATTTCATGGTTTCTGATAGCTGAATAATATTCCATTATTTAGATGTACCACAGTTTTTTAATCCATTCTTCGGATGAGGGCCATCTGGGTTGTTTCCAGTTTCTATTACAAATAAGGCTGCTATAAACATAGATGAGGAAATTTCCTTATGATTCCATGAGGAGTCATTTGGATGTATACCCAGAAGTGGTATGGCTGGGTCCTGAGGCAAAGGTATCCCAAGTTTTCTAAGATGTCACCCTACTGACCTCCATAGTGGTTGCACAAGCCTGTATTCCCACCAGCAATGTGTGAGGGTTCCCCTTTCTCCACACCCTCGCCAGAATGTTCTGTCATTTGAGCTTTTGATCTTAATTATTCTGACAGGTGTGAGATGGAATCTCAGAGTCATCTTGAGTTGCATTTCTCTGATGATTAAGGATGTTGAGCATTTCTTCAGGTATCTACTGGTCTGTTTCTATATCAATACCATGCTGTTTTACTACTATTGCTCTGTAGTACAGCTTTAAATCTGGGATGGTGATACCTCCAGATGTTTTTTTATTGTACAGGATGGATTTAGCTATTCTAGGTTTTTTGTTGTTCCATATGAAATTGAGAACAGCTCTTTCCAGGTCTATAAAGAATTGTGTTGGTATTTTGATAGGAATTGCATTGAATCTATATATTGCTTTTGGTAGGATGGCCATTTTTATTATGTTGATCCTACCTATCCATGAGCATAGGAGATCTTTCTACCTTCTAAAGGTCTCTTCCATTTCGTTCTTCAAGGGCTTGAAGTTCTTGTTGTACAGGTCCTTTACTTGCTTGGTTAGAGTTACCCCCAGGTATTTTATATTGTTTGTGGCTATTGCGAAGGTGGTTGTTTCCCTTATTTCTTTCTCAGCCCATTTGTTTGTTGTATAAAGAAGGGCTTCTGATTTTTTTGAATTAATTTTGTATCCAGCCACATTCCTGAATGTGTTTCTAAGCTGTAAGTGTTCTCTGGTGGAATTTTTGGGGTCACTTATGTATACTATCATATTGTCTGCAAATAGGGATAATTTGACTTCTTTGTTTCCAGTTTGTATTCCCTTGATCTCTTTTAGTTGTCTTATTGCTCTAGCCAGAACTTCAAGTACTATATTGAAGAGATATGGTGAAAGTGGGCATCCTTGACTTGTCCCTGAGTTTAGAGGAAATGCTTCAAGTTTCTCTCCATTTAATTTGATGTTGGCCCCTGGCTTGCTGTATATTGCCTTTATTATTTCTAGGTACGGTCCTTGTATGCCCGTTCTCTCCAGAACTTTTAGCATGAAGGGGTGTTGGATTTTGTCAAATGCTTTTTCTGCATCTAGCAAGATTATCATGTATTTTTTTTTCTTTCATAGTGTTTATATGGTGAATTACATTGATAGACTTTCGTATGTTGAACCATCCCTGCTTTCCTGGGATGAAGCCCACTTGATCATGGTGTATGATACTTTTGATGTGTTCTTGAATTCGGTTTGCTAGTATTTTATTAAGTATTTTTGCATCTATGTTCATGAGGGAGATTGGTCTGAAGTATTCTTTCTTTGTTTGGTCTTTGTGTGGTTTAGGAATCAGGGTAACTGTGGCCTCATAGAATGAGTTTGGCAGTGTTCTTTCTGCTTCTATTTGGTGAAAGAGTTTGAAGACTATTGGTGTTAGCTCCTCTTTGAAGGTCCGGTAGAATTCCATGATAAAGCTATCTGGCCCTGGGCTTTTTTTGGTTAGGAGATTTTTAATGACTGTTTCTATTTCCTTGGGGTTATAGGGCTGTTTACTCTGTTAATCTGATCTGGATTTAGCTTCAGTAGGTGGAATCTATCAAGAAAATTGTCTATTTTGCTTATGTTTTCAAATTTGGTGGAGTATAGATTTTTAAAGTAGGACACAAATATTCTCTGGATTTCCTCAAAGTCTGTTGTTATTTATACCTTTTCATTTATGATTTTGTTGATTTGGGTTTTTTCCCACTGCCTTTTAGTTAATTTGGTTATGGGTCTGTCTATTTTGTTGATTTTCTCAAAGAACCAACTCTTGGTTTCATTGATTCTTTGTACACTTCTTTTTGTTTCTAAGTTGTTGTTTTCAGCCCTAAGTTTCATGATTTCCTGCCTTCTGCTCCTCTTGGGAGTGTTTGCTTCTTTTTTTCCAGTTCACCCTGTTTAGCTGTTAATTTGCTAATATGAGCTGTCACAATTTTCTTTTTGAAGGTGCTTAGTGCTATGAACTTTTCTCATAGCCCAGCTTTCATTGTGTCCCATAGGTTTGGGTACGTTGTGCCTTCATTGTAGTTGGATTTTAAGTATTCTTTGATTTCCTTCTTTATTTCTTCCCTCACCCAATAGTCATCCAGTAAAAAGTTGTTCAATGTCCATGTGTGTGTAGGGTTTCTGTTGATTCTTTTGCTGTTGAAGACCAGCTTTATTCCATGGTGGTCTGATAATACACAAAGGGTTATTTCAATTTTCTTGTATCTGTTGAGAGTATCTTTGTGTCCAACTATATGGTCGACTTTGAAGAAGGTTCCATGTGGTGCTGAGAAGAAGGTGTATTCCTTTATGTTTGGGTGAAACATTCTATAGATATTTGTTAGGCCCATTTGGTTCATGATCTCTGTTAGACTCATTATTTCTCTGTTTGGCTTCTGTCTTGATGATCTGTCCATTGTTGTGAGTGGGGTGTTGAAGTCTCCCACTACTAATGTGTTGGGATCGATGTGCGATTTAAGTTTTAGAAGGGTTCCTTTTACAAATGTAGGTGCCTTTGTATTTGGGGCATAGATGTTCAATATTGAGATGTCCTCTTGATGAATGTTCCATTTTAAGCGTATGTAATGCCCTTCTCTGTCTTTTCTTATTAACTTCAGTTGGAAGTCTATTTTGTTTGATATTAGGTTGGCTACTCCAGCTTGCTTCCTGGGTTCATTTGCTTGGAAAACCTTTTCCCAGCCCTTTACTGGTCTTACTTTATAGTGTCTATCTTTCATGTTGATATATGTTTCTTGTATGCAGCAAAAACATGGGTCTTGTTTATGGATCTAGTCTGTAAGTCTGTGTCTTTTTAATGGTGAGTTGAGGCCATTGATGTTGATGGATATTAATGACCAGGGATTGTTATTTCCCATTATTTTTGTATAGGTGGTCATCCTGTGCCTCTTTTGGTTTAGTTGCTGTGGAGTTTTCTATTTCCTCTGTTTTCCTGGGTGTAGTTATTTTTCTCTGGGTTGGAATTATCCTTCTAATATCTTCTGTAGGGCTGGGTTTGTGGGTAGATATTGTTTAAATTTTATTTTGTCATTCTCCATCTATGTTGATAAGGAGTTTTGCTGGGTATAGTAGTCTGACTGGGAACCTATGTTCTCTCAGGGCTTGTAGGACATCTGTCCAAGCCCTTCTAGCTTTTAAAGTTTCTGAGAAGTCAGGTGTAATTCTGATGGGTCTGCCATTGTATGTGACTTGGCCTTTTTCTCTTACAGCTTTTAATATCCTTTCTTTGTTCTCTACATTTGGAGTTTCAATTATTATGTGGTGAGAGGAGTTACTTTTCTGATCTAATCTGTTTGGTGTTCTGTAAGCCTCTTGGATTTTTACTGGCATCTCTTTCTTTAGATTTGGGAAGTTTTCTTCTATGATTTTGTTGAAGATATTTCCTGGACCATGGAGTTGAGAATCTTCTCTTTCCTCTATGCCTATAATTCTTAGGTTCCATCTTTTCATTGAGTACTTGATTTCTTGGGTATTGTGGGTTAGAGATTTTTTTAGCTTTCTCATTTTCTTTGGATGTTGTATTAATTTTTTCCATTGAATTCTCCATGCCTGAGATCCTGTTTCCATCTCTTCTATCCTATTTTTGGTACTCAAATCCATAGTTCCTGTTCTCTTCCCTTGATTGTCCATTTCCATTTTTAACTCTGACTGTGTTTTCATTATTGTTTCCATTTTCATTTCTTGTGTGATTCTATTTGTTTTGTACATTTCCTGCTCCAATTTGCTTTTCTTTGCCTGGGGGTCTTCCATTGCCTTCTCTTTTTCTTGTTCAAGTTGTCTCACCTTGTTCTGAAGTTCTCTAATGGTGTTTTCCATCGCTTTCGTATGTGCAACTGTGGCTTCTTTGAATTCCTTCATAGATTTAAGCTCTTCTTGAAAGGACTCTATCACTTTCCATAATGTAGAATTGTCCTCATTTTAATGTGTTTCAGCTGTTGTGAGGTGGTCTGGGCTGGATGAAATAGCATTGCTTTGTTTTGTTGGAGTCATTCTGCTCTATAGTTTTTTTTTTTTTTTTTTTTTTTTTTGGTCTGGGGCCTCTGGCCATTGGAAATTTCTAAATGTCTTCTGGACTTGGGTCCACAGGGGGTGCTTTGGTGTAGAATTGCCTTACTCCACCCCTGTAAGGTGAGTCATTCAGCCCTGCCTACTAGGTGGAGACCTAACTAATACAGGGGGTGGAGCTGTGTACACGTAAGCTCTGGTTTCTTGCCAAAAGGGCCAGTACCTGTAAATAAGTCCGATATACAGCACTTAAAAATACCTCACAGTTTGCCCAGGGTTGGCTTCTGTAGTGGGTAAATCTGTTTTCACCCCCAATAGCCTTGCCGTTACCACGGCCTGGGTCTGGAGACTAGCAAGAGACGTCACGCTCAACTAAGTTCCCGTATACTGCAGTGGGTTGCAATCTGCAGTCTGATGGCACTCTGAAACCAAGATGAGTGCACTTCCAGGAGTTGGAACCTTTCGTCAGATAGCTGGATTGGCTGTTTAATACCTGGGGGTGCCCAGCAGGCTGGAGATTATCTCTGCATGGGGTCTGTGTCTGCTGGCTGGGTATTAGATTGGAACTTACCTGGCGTGTCTCTCCTGGTGGTGTGGGGGATCCCAATTCCCGGAATCAGAGGCTTCCGTGCATGTCCGAGAATGGGAGGGAGCGTCCTGCCCAGGGACTCCCAGTGTTCCCTGGGTAGTTGCGTGAGGCCCAGAGGGTTCGAACTCCCAGACCCCTTTTTACAGCATCCTGCAACACCTGCCGCCCTTTGACTGTTTCCCCCGAGATCAAAATACATCTGAGTGGGCCGCTGCCATCTTGGATCCAACCAATAGGTTGAATTCAATGCTGAGATCTAGTTACTGCCCCTTCTGAGGCATTCTCTTGTTTGGTTAATAAAAGTTGCTTATGGCCAATTTTCTGGGCAGAAAGTGTATAGGAAGGCAGGACTTCCTGAGATTAGACAGGAACCCTGAGCACACATAGAGAACCCCACATTTCAGCTGGGACACAGAAGGAGGCAGACATCTTGAGAATGCAGGCACATGGCAGTTTGGGATTAGGTGATCCTGGTTAACTTAGAATAGCTAATTGAGAGTCTGTCCAGCTAAGGGCTAAGCATTAAAACATTAAAAGGTCTTTGTTTATTTAATTATTGGGGAAAAGACCATGGTGGCTTATAGGCCCTCAGTCCAAGTAGTCCCGGGCCATTTGACTTCCAACTCCTGGACTCCCCTCAAGCCCAGGTGAAGCTCCCACCAAGCTGCTGGTAATTCTACTGGCCTAATATAACAACTTATATTAATTAACAGAGTTTAGGTTACATGTGGTGTAGGCCACCCTTGGTCCAAGGGCTCTTTCTCCAGGATAAGTTAGACAACTGGTTAAGGCATGCAGGCCAGGCCGCCTGCTCCTCTGCCAAGCTGCTGGCTACTCCACCAGCATAATGTTACACTTTATATTTACTAATAACTACAATAATTAATTAATTTTCAGTTTTACATGGCACTCAACATGGTAAGGCATTATGGGTAACTTTATTTTCAAAACTATAAAGAAAACTGCAGATTTTAAAACTATGATTCTGGTTGTTGATAATATGGTAATGTTTACTGCTGACCTCTATACTGTTTTTCAGTCTGACCAGATATTGTTGCTGTTTACTTTTTTTTTTATTGGTTTGTCATAAGGAAGACATCTGTTACACAACTAAAAAGCATAGAAATGCAGATTGAGGATCTTAAGAAAATTCTAACAGGGCAGGTGACAGCAACTGAGAAAATGCCAAGTTCTTTTCCAGCTAGGTCTCCACAGCCACCCCGTGTACCAGTCGAAAACCAGGTAGGTAATGGTGCTAATGTGGAACACTGTGTACCCCCAGAGGAGCTGCTTGGTGCTAAACAATCACCATCAGCTTTTCCAGTTATGTTTCAAATTAGGCATGATAATAATAATGGTCAACTCCATCAAGAATTAACATGGCATCTAATAGATATTTTGGATTTAACAAGATTTAAGGATTCCATCGTCTCTTATGGAATACATTCATCATTCATTAAACAAAGGTTAAATAATTGGGCTATACAAAATAGAATCATTCTCCAAGATTGAAGGGACTGATATGAGCTGTACTAGAAGGTAGATAGCAATTACATGCTTGTCATGAAGCCACAAAATTAGAGCAACAAAATATGGCAAGGGGAATAAATGTCAAAACCCACCAAATGCTTGTTGAGGGACCTTATGCTGACATATGGTTACAGACTCAATTTGAAGATGTTGTGATAGAACAATGTCATGTTACAACTCGGAGAGCCTGGGATATCATTGCTGAGGCTGGGGAAAGATTTACTTCATTTACTAAGAAAATACAAGGTCCTCAGGAAACCTCAGGTTTTTGAGGAGATTGACTTCAGCTGTGAAGAGAGATATAGATAACAATGATGCCAGACAGGATTTGATAAATGCCTTGGCACGTGAAAATGCAAATTCTGAATGTGAAAGGGCAATTAGATAATTGAAAGCTCAAGGAGCCCCAGTAGATGAATGGATAAGAGAATCAAATGATATTTGATTCTCAGGAGCATCAGACTAAGCCATTGCTCAGAGTAATGAGTGCTTTAAAAATGGTGAACTTGGTCATTTCCAAAGACATCATAAAGCCGAAACCCCCAGAACTCAAAATGATAGGTGCTTATACTCTACAGAACATGGTCATAAAGGGGAACAAATGGCTTTTAATAGCAATAGAAGGTTAAGGTCTCCAGGATTTTGTATTCGTTGTGGAAGTGGTAAACACTGCTCCCAGGAGTATAGAACTGAAACAGATGTCAGAGGTGACCACTAGCAGGGAAACGAGGGGAGGGGCCTACTGGTTCAGGACCCCAAAACAAAGTGAACCATCCATCGTCTATCATTCAACCAGAGGGAAACAAACAGGCAGGAAGAACAAAATTAACTATTGCTGATCTTTTACAGGCTACTGAAGGTACTGCAGCTTTGGATTTGACCACAGATGAATCTAAACATTATCCAAAGTAGATGAACATTATATGTTAACCACTGGTATTTATGGTCCTTTACCATTAGAGACAATAGGATTAATCTTTGGAAAAAAATGGATTAACTTGTCAAGGATTCTTTATTCATTAGGTATTATAGATGGAGACTTCAAGGAAGAAATTAAAATTATGACATCCATATGGAAAGAGATGGCAATTAATGCTGGGGACAAAATTGCCCAACTACTGCTGTTTCCATAACCAAGGGAAAAGTTGTTCCAATAGACAGAACAGGAGCAGTTGAAAATACTGAACAATGTGTATTGGCAAACAATGGTGAGTAATAAGAGACCAAAATTAAAAATATAAATGAATGGTATTGAAATAGAAGGGATTCTTGACACAGGAGTGGATGTCACTCCCTCTCATGGGAGTCTTAGAATCCAAACTGGCCATTTCAAAAGGCTCCTACACATTCTATAGGAATTAGTAAATTATCACATTTAAAGCAAAGTGAATGATGGCTTAACTGTGTGGAACCAGAAGGGTAAACAGGGAAGTTGAGACCTTATGTGGCTGATGTACCCATAAAATTATGGGGAAGGGATCTCTTACAATAGGGTACATAAATTAATATTCATGCAATGCCAGAAATAACAAATAATGAAATGATGGGTGCTTTTAAAGAAGGTTTTGATATTAGTACTCAACAACAATTGCAAGCTATGTCTAGTGTCCAAACCCAGGACACCCCAGACATTGATTATTGATAGTTTTGAGGAAGGTACTGATATGAGTACTCAACAACAACTGCAAGCTATGTCTAGTGTCAAAATACAGGACACGCCAGGTATTGAGTTTACAAATTTAGACTAGGGGCCACTGATTAAAATTCCAACAGCCCTACCCTTGAAATGGCTATCAAATAAACCAGTGTGGCAAGAGCAGTGGCCCATAACAAAAGAAAAATTCGAGGCTCTTGAGCAATTGGTAAAAGAACAGCTGGAGGCTCATCATATAGAAGGGTCTGCCAGCCCATGGAATTCTCCTGTGTTTATGGTAAAAAAGAAATCTGGTAAATGAAGGATGGTAACAGATTTAAGAGCTGTGAATAGAGTAATTCAACCTATGGGTCCTTTGCAGCCTGGTATACCTTTACCTTCTCTAGTACCAAAGTCATGGCCTTTAATAGTAATTGATTTAAAAGACTGCTTTTTCTCAATTCCATTGTATAAGAATGATAGGGAAAGGTTTTCTTTCTCTGTACCTACTCTTAATAACAGTAGACCAATCAAAAGGTATCACTGGAATGGACTTCCACAGGAGTTTTTGAATAGTCCAACTCTGTGTCAATATTTTGTACAAAAACCATTAGAAATAATCCGTAAGCAATTTCCTCAATCTATTATCTATCACTATATGGATGATATTTTGTTGGCTGATTCTGATGTAGTTATTTTAGAGAACTTATTTAAGGAAATGCAAAGAATTCTGCCACTATGGCAGTTAAAAATTGCTCCTGAAAAAATACAGAGGAGATTCAATCAACTATTTGGGTTATAAAATAAGCCAACAGAGAATAAGATCACAAAAGGTACAGATCCATGGAGACCAATTGAAAACCCTTAATGATTTTCAAAAATTAATGGGAGATATAAATTGGCTTAGGCCAACCCCTTGGTTTAAGTACTTATGAGTTAAGTAATTTGTTTCAAACATTACAAGGGGATTCAAATTTAACAGTCCAATATATGTAACTGCTGAGGCAGAAAAGGAATTAATGTTGGTAGAACAAATATTGCAAGGTGCATACAAAGATCTAATTGATCCTCAACTTGATTGTATTTTGGTCATTTTACCATCAACTCATTCTCCTACAGGACTCATTATGCAATGGGAAGATAGTATTATGGAATGGATTTTCTTACCACCTAAACAAAGTAATAAATTAAAGACATACATAGAAAAGGTATCTGAACTAATTATATAAGGTAGAATAAGACTACCTCAATCATAAGGAATGGACCTGGCCGAAATAGTAGTGCCTCTTACTAATGCTGAGATTATGTCATTGTGGGTAATCAAAGAAGATTGTCAAAGAGGTTGCAATAATTATTTGGGAAAAATTAATAACAAATTTCCAAAAAGCAAACATGTACAATTTTTAAAAAGAACTAATTAGATTCTTCCTTGTATTGTAAAGGGAATGCTTATAAGACAGAACAAATCAGCAAGGTAATCAAAAGTCCTTATACCTCAGTTCAAAAAGCAGAATTGTATGCAATCCTTATGGTGTTATTAGATTTTCCTGAGTCTCTTAATGTAATTACTGATTCTCTATATGCAGAAAGAGTTTTGTTGCATATGGAAACTGCTGAATTTATTCCCGATAACACAGGATTAAATTCTTTATTTATACAATTGGAACAGGTCATCAGAAGTAGAAATAAGTCATTATATATAACCCATATTCGATCTCACACAGGTTTGCCAGGTCCACTGGCACAAGGAAATGAGGAGATTGACCAATTACTCATAGGAAATGAGTTGGAAGCCTCAAAATTTCATCAGAAACTGTTAACAGTTCAACTTTAAAGAAAACAATTCTCTATTACCTGGCAGCAAGCCAGAGAAATAATAAAAAATGTTCTATGTGTTGTGTTCTCTGTATAACCAAGCTCTATTACCTGCTAGTAGTAACCCCAGAGGTACTAAAAAGAATGAAATTTGGCAAATGGATGTTTTCCATTTTACAGAATTTGGGAAACAAAGTTATATACATCATTCCATTGATATACACTCGGGGTTTAAGGGCAACTGCTTTACATACACTCGGGGTTTAAGGGCAACTGCTTTACGTTCTGAAAATGCTGATTGTGTTATTGCACATCTATTAGAAATAATGGCATTTATGGGTGTACCTGCACAAATTAAGACTGATCATTCTCCTACATATGTATCTAATAAAATGAAGCAATTCTTTGCATATTATAATATAAAGCATGTTACTGGAGTACCACACAATCCTACAGGACAAGCAGTTGTATAAAGAGCTAATCGTACCCTAAAAGAGATGTTTTGTTGTGTTTTATTAAACAAAAGGAGGAATTAAAGAATCCCAGAGATAAATTGCACAATGCTTTGCTAACTTTGAATTTCCTAAATATTGGTGAAAAGGGTACCACTGCAGCTGGGAGACATTGGGTTATACAAAAAACTTAGGAATTAAATCAACCAATATATTATAAGGATATTTTAACTTTAGAGTGGAAACGTGCAATGGTTTTAAGATGGGGACATGGTTATACCTGTGTTTCTACAGGGAATAAAAAAATGTGGTTACCAACAAAACTTATAAACATTAGATCTGACCAGGGAGAACCTCCTATTAACTGAAACATGAATGTCTTCACATGGTAAGAGTATTTTAGTAACTGTTTGGTGTTCATGATATTCCAATCTTTTATCTAGCATATCTTACAAAGTTGTTCTAGGTCTTTCACTTGCTCAATGTTTGAGCAAAAATTTATTTCCAGAGCCAAGGACTGAATGACAATAACAACAAGAGAAATAGGCCAGAAGATTCAACCTAACATACTGCTTCAATCACTGTTTTCTTGAAAACTTTGCATGCAAATAATTTTTAAAGTGCTAGTCCAAAAATGATTGAGACATCAAAAATGATTGAGACTGGACATCAAAAGCTATAATATCCCTCAACCGAGGAATGTATAAAAAAACAAAAAACAACAACAAAAACTGTGGTGCACAATGGAATACTACTTAGCCATCAGAAGCAACGAAATCATGCAATTTGCAACCAAATGGATGGAACTAGAGAAGCTCATCCTGAGTGAGCTAATCCAGACTCAGAAGGATGTACATGGCATATATTCACTTATAATTGGATTTTAGCCATATAGAACAGGATAACTATACTACAACCATTGCAGCAAAGGGAACAGGAACATAGACTTTGTTACCTGTTCATGAGACACTTTGCCCTAGTGGTGCTGCCTTGTAGGCCCTCAGTGTATGAGGAAACTCTTGACCCTCATATGACTGCTGAACTGGGGCAGAGGACTGATATATAGGGTCACTCCACTCTGAAGGAGAGGGTTGGAGGGGAGATGGGATAGAGGTTGGGAGGGTAGGGCTGAGAGGGATGGAAAGAGGGCACTGTGATGGAGATGTAACCTGAAATAATAAGTAAACATTAAAAAAAAGAAATGTAAACTAATAGTCATTCGAACGTCATTTTTTTTTTAGGTACTAGATTAATTTATCACAAATGCTTTCTAAGTAAATCAGAAATCAAGTTGCTAAGAGACAAGCAACATTTGCTTATCCAATATATATGGAGATACATAGGTGATCTTCCAAAACCTCAAGAGATATGTAGAATATTGCATTCAAATATGTTTTCTTAACTTAAGAATTTTTGATATTGAGACATGTCAGCTTCCGACAGCACCTGCTATTCTACTCCAAGTAGATAATGAGCACAGAAGAATCTCCATTTGGAGATGGTTGCACTAGTGGCAAGCTTATCACTGGGCAAGAAAAATCCCTTGCTGTCACTCCCACGAACAAACACATAATTAAAATGAAATTTAAATTCCCAAGGAAGCAATGCTCACATAACAGAACACACATAGATCATGAACTCCATACAGAGAAGAATTAAGTTACACAACTTGATATTCCTATTCATATTCATGCTGTGGACATTAATTATGTGTAAATGTTCCTTTGCACCTTGATAATCTCAACACAAATTACTAAAAATAAACCACTATATGAAATAATGTGAGCATTCCAGGGATGTTTGAACAGATAGCTTTTATGTAAAGTGATGTCAATTTCCTTTGGTTTGGACCACAGCTATATTCTAAATATCCAAATAGAGCATATTCCTTCATATTTACTTGACTATTTATAAAATTATTGGGAATGTCTTCACCATGGGTGAGTGTTCAGCTCAGATATATGCAATACACCTCCTTGGTGAGTAAATTGAGGGTAGACATAGCTCTGGAGTGAATGAGAACCTGCTTGGCCCATGGACCACAAAGCTAAATGTAGATTTGGCATGTCCACCCTACTGAAGCCTTTTCTCATGCTTTTTGCAGATAGGCATGGAAGTTCTGGCAAACAGTGTCTAAGGGAGATTTTAAGAACCCTAGACCAAGCTCTGGACTTTCAACCACCTCTCTATCAGAGAATTTCAGGCTGGCAAGAAAAGCCCAGTTTTCAAGGAATTTAAATATTAATAGCTAAGGTAAAACAAAACATCCTAAGGAGAGTTTTTAATTGAGTGGTACCCTAAATCTATGCTATCTATAATTTTATGGAATGTAATATGTTTACAGATGAAAAAAATGACTATGTTTAGAAATACACATGGTTTTCAAATTCATATTAGTTGAAGTAAAGGTGATTTAATTGGCTTAATCTCTTATTTTAAAGAGAAAATAAACAAAATCTGCACAGTTAAATATAAGAAGTCGGAAGTTCGATTCTATTCTATTGATCTTTAGAACGTAATTTATTCCTGTAGTTAATCTTTCTTTTTGTTTTCACATTTTCAGTGACCCATACCAAGTGCTCCAACTTTATCCAGATGGTAATCATTCTCAGCACAGAATCCCAGGTTAACCTACTCAGGAGACAGGAAAAGGATACAGCATTTTGATTGCTTTACTTGAAGATGGTCCATTTTTAATAAATGGGTTTGTTAAGGAAGGAGAGAAGGGTGCAGTGCAGGAGAATGATGGTCACATAGTTGTATCTGCCCTGAAGGAAAAAAAAGAAGGTAGCTTAAATATTGCAAACAATACTAAAGATAGGAGCATACATTAAGAGAAAATTTTTTTCATTGCATAAGCTCACTAAAATGTCAACTGAACATTACTTATCCAGAAATCCCTTGTGGACCATGTTGTTAATTCATTTGTCAGACAACAAAACCCATTAGCCCCCAGAAGGGAGCTGTCAACTAAATAACACAGCAAGTCTTGGCAGGCAGGCATGAACAGTTTGTCGAAGACATGTTAAACCAGTAAAAGAAATGTAAAATAAAACACTGTCCTGAACAGGTTCCAGGATTTAAAACTTGGCAGAGTCAGGCACCATGGACGGAAGTCTGTTTTTGTTTTTATATCCATGAAAACGCTCTTTGGGAAATGGCCAGATTTAATGCAGCTTTACACTCTTGAGTAACTTTGCTCTTTCACACATATATCTTGTCTATACCAGTAGGAAGTTTTCTCTTTATATTAATTTATTTATTTTCCCTCACAATCAACACTGTATAGTGAAAGCCAGGTAAATCCCTTTTCAGCATATTCACAGTAGATGGCTGTTGCCTGACTTCCAGGTTGCTCAGAGATGATCACAACTAAGTTGTTGAAGGTTCCAATGTGAATGTCTTTAAGACACTGATACAACAGGGCTGTTACACAGATAAACCCTGTCTTGAAAAAACAAAAAAAAAAAAAAAAAAAAAAAGACTGAGATACAGAAGTCGTTCCCAGGCAGTTGTATTGAGTATGCCTTGTCCAACAGACAATGACTGTTTGAAATGGGAAGTCAGGAGATCAGCTGCTCTGTTGTGTCTGTGAGTAAAAATTCATCTGTGTGACCCAGAAAGTGAGAACAACTTGGAGAGTCATCACCATGATTTAGGGAACTGATAATCTGGAATCTAATAGGTCAGTGCCTAGAAAGAAATTGGGACAATATATGAAACGCTGAAGGAAAATTCAAAATACTAAATGGCTATTAATTTCTACATCTACTTTTTCAAGGTACTTGAAAGGCTGTCCATACATGTAATTATTCCTTTAAATTGGTTTACCATATTTCTTTTGGAAAATACATTTGGACTCTATTCTTCAGGTAGTATTTTCCTATACTTTTTTTTTTTTTTTACCCCATACTTGTGGCAGTTTGAATATGATTTCTTCCTTACATGTCCTGCATTTGGATACTTGGTTTCCATTTGGTGGCTCTTTTGGGGAGGATTAGATGATGTGTCCTTTTTGGAGGAGGTATGTTACTGGAGTCAGGCTTTGAGGTTTCAAAGACTTCAACCATTTCAGAGTTAGTCTGTGCTGCCTCCTGTTTCATTGTAGAGATGTGAGCTTTTAGCTTCCCTTCCAGCTGCCATGCCTGGTGTTTGCTGCCATGTTTTTCCAGTTTCCCCACTGGAGTGGTGATGGAGTCTTAACCCTCTAGAAATATTAAGTCCAAAACAAACCTATCCGTCTACAAGTTGTCTCGGCTATGGTGTTTAATTGCAGTTACAGAAATGTAACTAATACAAGAATATTTCTTTAATAACTGTGAAAGGAACATTGGATATTTATATAGCACATTGTTTTTTTTTGTTTGTCTATTTTTGGTATTTTTTATTATTTGTTTGTTTTGTTTTAAGAAAGCAAGACAAGCCCATATTTGAAATTACTGTAATATGAGGCCATGCAAAAAGTAACACCCTAGAAATAAATATATATTTCAGATGTGCAAAATGTTTTATCCATTTTATCCATCTTATAGATGAAAACTCTGAGAACTGCTGTTGAATTGTCCTTTCCATTGATCTGAAGCTATGTGTGGCTAGCAAAAAGTCAGAAAGTAGATGTTTTTAGGGTAAATTGCTTGATGCATTTTACATAGATTTAATTGAAAACTAACTTTTAGGTTGATTATATGTCAACATGATAGAAATTATACTTTTAAAATTAACTTCATCTATTTCCTTAAAATTTTTTTTCAATATTTTTTGATTCTTTGTTGTAAGTAATCCATATGGGCCTCAAATTCACTGTACAACTAAACAATGCCTTTAATTCTGGATCTTCCTACCTCTACCTCCTGAATTCTGTGATTACTGATATGTATTATCATACCAGGGCTGTGTTCTCTTTCTGATAAACCTCTTTATTGAAACCATTGTAGATTGAAATGTGCTTTGTGGCCCTAACTTTTTAATCAAGTGTAGCTTAACATCAGAGAGCATATGAAGGTAGAGCACTTCTTTTCCAAGTTGTGTGACTGATTGATAGCTGTGCTTTGCATGGTCACAGATTCTGATTACAGATCACTGACTCTGGGAAGTCAGAATTGAAGATGTATTTTCTCCTAAGCACATATTGCTGTTGCCCCAGCATAAGCTGAGACAACTAAAGTGGAGCCATTACTAATTGCCTAGTTTCAATGGCAGTTTAAATATGGAGAAGTCATATTGTACAGTAAGTGGTGATTTTGTATAATAAGGAAACCCCATTTCCCCTGCACTTTTCCAGAATGTAGCTTTAGCTACATTTAGTTAAAATCTGGAATGTTACTTTGGGAAGTGGGTAGATGAACCCTCAGACATTCTGTTTCTGAGCTAGGATATACAGTAGAGAGTCTTGGTTCAGACACTATGACTTAACAATAGGCACTACAGGGTCTTTGAATAAATTTTCCTTTGTTTTATGTATTCTGTTAGAGATATTTGGAGTAAGTTTAAATGGTACTTTTAAACAAATAAAATAACATGGGTTATCTTAGTTTTTAAGTTTCATCTACCTTACTGAAAAGGGTGACAGAGAGAGGTCCTTATTCTGTCATAGCAATGAAGAGCCTTATTTGTCTTACAGAATAAAACCATGTTCATTCCATTTTTTATTTCTTTTAATTTTATTACTTTTTTATTTTTGAAGATGGCTCAGTGGTTAAGAGCACCAACTACTCTTCCAGAGGACCCAGGTTCAATTCCCAGCACCCACATGGCAGCTCACAACTGCCTATAACTCTAAGATCTGACACCCTCACACAAACATACATGTAGGCAAAACACAAATGCACATAAAATAAAAATAAATAAATTATTTTAAAAAATAATAGATATGTCTCTCATACAATACATCCCTACCCCAATTTCTCCTCCCTAACTCCTCTCAGCTCCCCCCTTCTCTATGTTCTCCCCAGGATTCACTCCCCTTTATCTCCTTTCAAAAAAAAAAGCAGATCCCCAAAAGACAACAGCCAAACTCTACCACAAAACAAAATAAAATAAGACAAGGCAAAAGCCCTCATACCTTTTCAATTTGTATCTCTTTGATCTTCAGTTGTCTTATTGCTCTACCTAAAACTAAATACTATATAAAATAAATATATAGAGAGTGAATGACCACATCTTGGTCATGACTTTAGTGGAATTTCTTTGAGTTTCTCTCTATTTAAAATGATGTTAGTTACAGGCTTGTTGTAAATTGTCCTTACTATGTTTAGGTGTGTCCCTTTTATCTCCAATTTCTCCAGAGCTTTTATGAGGAAAAAGTGTTGGATTTTGTCAAAGGCCTTTTCTGCATACAATGAGATGGTCCTGTGGTTTTTTTCTTTTAGTTTATTTATATGATAGGTTATATTTACCGATTTTTCTATGTTGAACCACACCTTCATCTCTGGTATAGAGCCAACTTGATTATGGTAGGTAATCTATTGATGTTTTCTTGATTCAGTTTCTAAGTATTTTATTGAGTAATTTTTCATGTATGTCCATAAGGGAATTGATCTGTAATTCTCTTTCTTTATTGAGTCTTTATATAATTTGGGTATCAGGGTAGCTGTGACCTCATAAAATGAATTTGAAAATGTTCCTTCTGTTTTTATTTTATAGTGTAATTTGAGGAAATTTGGCATTAACTCTTCTTTAAAAGTTTGGTAGATGTAGAATGCTGAGCTAAAACTAGATGTTCCTGTGGGTTTTTGTTTGTTTGTTTGTTTGTTTGTTTTTGAGAAACTTTTAATGGATGCTTCTATTTTATGAATGGTTATAAGTATATTTATTTTTTTCCTGTCTTGATTTAAGTTTGTTAAGTGGTATCTATGGAGAAAATTTTTCATTTCTTTTAGATTTTCCATTTGGTGGAGTACAAGTCTTCAAAGTAGTCCTTACCATTCTTTGAATTTCCTTGGTGTCTCTTGTTATGTTTCATTCAAATGTTTCATTTGTGATTTCATTTATTTGGATATCCTCTGTGTGTCTATTAGTTAGTTTTGATAAGGGGTTGTTTATATTGTTGATTTTCTTAAAGAAAACCCATTGTTTCATTTATTCATTCTTTGTTCTCTTTGTTTCTATTTTGTTTATTTAAGCCTTCAATTGATTAATTCTTGCCATCTGTTCCTCTTGGGTGTGACTTTTATGTTTTGTTCCAGAGCTTACAGGTGTGATGCTACATTGCTGTTATGAGATATTTCCATTTTTTAATGTAGGCACTTAGGGCTATGAACTTTCCTCTTTGCACTGCTTTCATTATGTTCCATAAGTTTCGAAATGTTACATTCTAATTTTCATTAAATTCTAGAAAGTCCTTAATTTCTTTCCTATTTTCTGTATAGACCCATTTTTCACTGAGTAGAGAGTTGTTCAGTTTCCATGATTTTGTAAGTTTTCTGTTGTTTCTGCTGTTGTTGATATCCAGTTTTACTCCATGATGGTCTGATAGGATGCAGGGAATTATTTCAAATTTCCTATATCTGTTGAGACTTTCTTTGTTTCTGAGTACATGGTCAATTTTGGAGAAAGCTCCATGAGATGTAGAGAAGAAGATATATTCTTTTGTGTTTGGATAAAATGTTCTGCAAATATCTATCTGCTAGGTCCATTTAGTTTATAACTTATCCTAACTCCAGCATTTTTATTTCTTTTCTAGCCACTATAAATGAACACACAGACACACCATGGTTTTGAGAAAATAATCTCATTCCATGTGGCCTGTAACATCAGCATAGCATGGAAAATAACAGCCCAGAGGACATATGAATATATGGAGTCAGGTTTGGGGAATAGAATTAAGGGCTGTCTTAGATGGGCTAAGATTACACAATCTAGGCTAAGGTTTGTTATGGTCCATCAGGTGTCTGTGTGCTCATTTATAATGGTGGGTTAAGGACTAAAACCTCTGACAAATTAAATATAATTTAAATACTGGTAAATAATTTATTAATTTACTTCTGCAAAAGTAGGTGACCACTTTTAGGATGTTAAGAATTAAAATGTCATCTTGGTGGATTTTTTTTTCTTTAATAAATATGAAGTATGCTGCTCCATCTCTTTTGAGTAGTTTTGGTTTGATGTTTATTTTGATAGATATTAAAATATCTATACCAGCTTGCTTCTTAGGTTCAGTTGCTTAGAATGTCTTTTTCTAACCCTTCACCCTGAGAGAATGTTTATCCTTGATGCTGAGCTGTGTCTCTTGGATGCAACAGAAGGATAGATCCTGTTTTCCCATTCATTCTTTTAGTCTGTTTTTTTTTTTAATTATGGTATTGATATTATTGAGTGAGAGATATCAATGACCAATGTTTGTTGATTCATGTAATTTTCTTGTTGTTGTTAGTGATGTTAGTATGTTTGTGTGAATGTGTGTGCATGTGTATGTGTGTTTATGTGTGTGTGAATTTCCCTTTGGTATGAGGTTATTTGTTTTCTATGTTTCCATGGATGTAGTTAACTTTTTTAGGTTGGATTTTTTTCCTATTAGCACTCTCTGTATTGGATTTATAAATATATGTTGTTTAAATTTCAATTGTTCTTCTATCTATGGTGACTGAATATTTTGCTAGGTATAGTAGTCTGTTCTGGCACCTGTGGTCTCTAACAGTCTAAAGCAATCTGTCCATGCCCTTCTGTCTTTCAGAGTCTTCAACGAGAAAACAGTAATAATTCCAATTGGTCTACCTTTATATGCTACTTCTGTTTTTCCCTTATAGCTTTTAATATTCTTTCTTTGTTATGTGTATTTATTTTTTAATTATTGTGTTGTGAGAGGACAGTCTTTTGTTCTGTATGCTTTTTGTACCTTTTTAAGCATCTCCTTCTTTAGTCTAGAAAATTTTTCTTCTATGATTTTGTTAAAGCAATTGTCTGGGACTTTGAGCTGAGATTCTTCTCTTTCTTCTATTCCTATTATTCTTGGCTTTTTTTCCATACTGTCTCAGATTTTCTGGGTGGTTTATGTCAGAAATTTTTTAGACTTAACATTTTTGGTGTAATATATTTTTTTTCTATTGAATCTTCAATGCCTGTGATTCTTTCTTCATCTCTTCTGTTTGTGAAACTTTCCTCTGTAGTTCCTGTTAAAATTTCTAAATTTTTCATTCCCATAATTACCTCAAGTTATATTTTCTTTATTGCTGTTATTTCCATTTTCATGTCTTGAACAGTTTTATTCATTTCCATCAACTGTTTATTTTTTCCTTGACTTTCTTTAAGGAATTTATTAATTTCCTCCAGTTGTTTGTGTTTTTTTAGATTTGTTTATTTTTTTTAAACCCTGAGGAGATGTAAAACAGCCTGTGCATGGCAAATATGGCCACAGCAGACCTTGTTCTTCTCCCTTGGCTTGCTCAAAATCACTAGATTACATTCTTAAACCTGCCTAACTACCAAAGTCTATTCCCATATTTGTCCATTTTCCCCTCCTGAGGCTGACTACAAAGTATTGAAGTCCAACAATCAAAATGCCCCTTTGGCTATTTTAATTAACAACCTCAATCAAAATTATACACCTCATTTTAACATGTGGTTTGTTCTTTTACCTTTATGTGCCTGTGGACCAAATCTATCTCCTCTCTAACTAAAAGCAGTCCTTTCTTCTCATCCCCTACCACTACCACACCCTCTCATTATAACAAATATCCCATTTCTCTTTTCCTGCTCCTTTCCCTCCTCTCCCTATTCCTCTATCTCCTTTCTTTGTCTCCTATTCCCTGCTTTTTGTCCCTCTGGGGCAAATGAATTTCTTTTGTGCCTAGAATTTGGTCTTGGGGTATCTTGAATTAATTATGAGGTCACTATAGGACTGTTATCATCTCCATGTAGTTGGTTTTAAGGTCTTTGCCTTATATTTCATCTATGTTACAATACTCAGGGCCTGCTGTGTTAGGATATCTGGACTCCAGGGTAGACATATTGCTGTGACCATTGATTGTTATTGATTATGTTCTTACACTGGTGCCTAGACAGCTGGGTCTGGGTGCTGATTTCTGAGTTTGTCTTTGTTGGATTGGTGTTTTCAGCATTGGTTTCTGTTTCCTCTCTGATTTTTCAGAGTTAGATGGCTGTGTGTTGCCTGTCTTTCTGGTCTATACAGCTGTTTTGTTCATAGGGAATGACTACTGATGTTGGATACTGAGGTGCAGAGAAGAGCGGAAGCAAAAAAGTCAGGAGGAGTTGGTCTGTGGGATCCAAAGGTGTGGTGGGGGGAAGGGTGGCTGCAGCTGGCTGGCATTCTGTTACAGTGCTAGGAAGGAGCTTGAGGGATTGTGTCTGATGGGAGAACAGAGTTCTTTTAAAATTTCAATGCAGGAATAAAGAACCAAAAGGACACTGATGCCTTTAATTATCTTTGATTGGACAGTAGATCTAGAGGGTGAAGAGACCTGTGTGTGCTCATAGCTTAAGTGGCAAGGCATAAAGCAAGTCTATACCTTCTTGTGACTTCCCCCATTCTGAGAACAAGGTGTGTAAGTCTGAGTGTGACAACACAAGACAGTGAAGAGATTCTTCCATTTTGTATTTTTGCTGAGGCCATTTCAGTTTTAACTATATTCTGATGGTATTAAAGGAGAAATTACCCAACTTTATTCTAGGAACCTGAGGTTGGGATGTCCCAGCTAACTTAGATAAAAACTTTTAAACCCTATGCAGAATTCTTACCAACTACCTGTTTATCTTAGCTTCTGTTAAACTGCTTTCTTCAAACTGCTTAATTCTGAGAAGTCCCTCTGCAAATGTCCAGTGGGATACCAGGACATGGTTTCTGCCTTTTAAAACCCTGTGTTTTTTTACACTTGAGGCTATCCTCAGATCCCCAACACTATTATCTCAACCATCTGGGATAGATTTTCAATTATAAATTGTGCCTGAATAGTCATCTCTGGAGAAATCCCCATAATATCAGTTACCTGGCTTCACTGTCCCTTACTATTTTGATAAGTTTTTAAGAGAAATATGAATACTTCACATATAGGGTGTTCTGGATCTAAGAAGATATTTTTAAAATTGTGAGGCAAGTTAGTATGAAAGCTGAGTTAGATATAGAACTTTAAACTCATGGAGATGGTTAGATAGTAGAATGTTAAAGTCAGGTGCCAAATACATATGGACTGGACATTGGGAATCTATGCTAAGCCATATAACTCTTATAATTGTGGCCTATTTATTTCTGTTGTTTTGTATTGTATTTATAGTTATAAGAAAAAGAACCATTTGTTGGACTGAAAGGGAGAGCTGTTGGGGGGAAAAAGAAATACCTTAAACTAAAAAAAAAAAAAAAAGAAGGGAAGAGGACGGGGGATTGAGGGGGAGAAGGGTGGAAGGGTGGGACTGAAGGAAGGAGTAAGGAGGGGATTGTGATTGAGATGTAACTTGAAGAAATAAAAAATAAATTATAATTAAAAAAACATCAAAAAAATCTCTGATAATTATGTAAATTTGTTGACTACCAATTAGCATAATTAAGAAATCACAGTCTAATAGAAAGTAGTAGGCAAAGAAAGATTACATTGGTTCTTTTTTCTCCAAATTCAGATTAAAATAAGATAAGCACCAAGGGGCCTGAAAAACAGAGATATCTGAGGATTGATTTTAAACATTATCTCAGCACATTGAAAGTCACATCATTCCCTTTACCCAGAAAACAGCTTGAGTGTAATCAATTCATACTCGATGTTCAGGTGTGAACCTAGAGTGTGACTGGTTAACAACTCTTCATATACACAGTAACCATTATTAAGCCCTCTTCCATGTTCCCTCTCTAGTTCTCTATATTCACATTGGAAACTTTTGATTGAAAGTTTGTCCTATTTGGAAAAATAAAGGGAGGAAGCCTTGTATCCTAGAACTCTGGAAGCAAAGACAGGATTGTGAGTTCAAGGCCAGGCTTGATTACCCAGTGAAACCTGTCTCAAAAAAAAAAAAAAAAAAAAAAAAAAGAGCAATATCATCAGCTTTGGCAGAGGAACAATGCCTACACGAGTTGTGCTTTTCTTTCCCTGAGGTCTGCTTCCCAGCAGCCTTCGCACTCAGTCCTAGACTGATATATAATTTCCTAGAAAAGGGTACAAATACATCTTAGAGAGATTAGAAGAATTCAAAAATTTCACCCATCTGAGATGGAGGCATCCCCTGGAGAGGGTAGTAGTAGCCACACAAGTCTGAGGCTTTCAGTTACAAACTCACTGACAAGACCACAGAGATAGTGAAAAATGCTGTTTCTATTTTTTTGAGCATAATTAACTTCACACTCTTTAATCTATTTCTATTGTCAATGGAGTGAGGAAGATATTCATCCATTTTCTGTTATTCAGACAGGAATTTGAAGCTTATATACAAAAAACAATAGCCTATCAAATAGAGAATAACAATTTTTAAATTTGGCATGTAGTTTTTAGTAATAGCAGTTAATATTATGTACTTATTGTGCAGAAGACACATGAAACTTACTACTACAAAAACAAAATCTTCTGATCTGAATCTCTAGCATAACTATTATACAGAACTGCTATACCTGTTTGATTTTATCCTCAGGCAACAAAGAAATAAAACTAAATTTGAGAGCGAATTTGTCAATAAAGTCCTGTTTCTTCTGGAATGCAATCATCCAGGTTTTAACTATGAATGAAAGTTCTCATCTTATACTTTTCTTAAATGAGAGGAAAAAACAGGCTTCCATTTTTATCATTATTGTAATTATGTATGCAGATTTACAATGCCAGATCTGAAAGGGCAACAAATCTCCCTCCATTTTTATCTTTTTCCCTTTCTCTCTTCCTCCTTTACTCTTCCTCTTCTTCCAGTGTGCAAAGTCCATATGCACCTTTCTTGGGTATCTGCAAATATTCTTTTCCTAAGCTTATCTATGTCCCTGAACGCCCATTTTTAAATGCCAAATGAAATATATGTGTATATGATGTGTGTGTATCTGTGTGTGGGTGTGTGCATGTGTATGTGTGTGGTAGAGGTTGACTTTAGATATCTTCCTCAATCTCTCTCCTGGGGTTCCACCAAGCCTTATGATCTTCTAGTTCTGCCTCTCCAGTATTGGCATTACAGGCATTAACTACTATGTCTGGATTCTTTTTAGGGTATTTTTAATTGAAAAAATTTATTTTGTGAATTTCACTTCATGCACCCTGTCCTCTCTCATCTTCCACCTCCTCCCAACCTACCATCCCCTGTTTCAATCTGTCCCAGCATAAAATAATAACAGCTCATTGTGGAAGCTTCAGTGTATCTCAGTATCTCCTACAATATTCCCCTTTGTCCACACATTCTGCTTGCAAATGTTCATTATAATGAATTCTTGGTGTGGTACGAGGCTCCTGAGTCCAACTACTCTATCAGTACTGGAAATTTACTCTAACTCCTCTCAGATATGATGTAACTATTTCGTGTCATGGGAGCCCATCTGGTGCTTGGCTGGTACTGGCTTGGTAGTCATCACAGGCTACCCCATAGCCCCAAAGTGGTGTTGGTATCCAGCTTGCTTTTTTTTTTTCCAGACATGTTAGGCTACTATTCATTCAGACGTTCATAGGTTAGAACACTGAATGTAGATACAGCCTCTCTCCTCTCTGCCACCTACTGATGCACATGTGACATCTGCAATGCCTCTGGGTGTAGATGGATGTTGAATATGGGTACTAAGGATAACATTAAGATTCCCATGCTTTCATGGCAAGCACATTACCAAGTGAGGCATCTCTCCAACACCCACCTTCTCTTAAAAATGAAACTCAAACTTTAATCAAATAAATGCAGGGGATTGGAGAGATGGATCAGTGGTTAAGAGCACTGGCTGCTGTTCCAAAGGACTTGGTTTCAAATCCCAGCACCCACATGGCAATGCAAAACTGTCTGTAATTGCAAGGTGTGGCGGTGTACACCTTTTATCCCAGCACTCGGGAGACAGAAACAGTTATGTCTTTATGAGTTCAAGGTTAGCCTGGTCTACAGAGTAAGTTCCAAAACAGCCAGGGCTATATAGAGAAACCTTATCTCAAAAAAACAAAACAAACAGATAGGTAGATAGATGATAGATGATAGATAGATAGATAGATAGATAGATAGATAGATAGATAGATAGATAGAATAAATGAAAAAGTTATCTTGTAGTTTATTTTCTTCTTTCATGAAGAATGATCACACACCTTTGGAACTGACATTAGAATCAAATACAATAACAACACATGGATTTTAAAGCTGGATTCAACAATGAGTTCAAGGCCAGCCTAAACTACACAGTGAGGTCTTCTAACAAGGGAACAAATTATTTTCATATTTAAATATAATTTGCAACATACAAATCATTTGAAGGCATTGTGCAGAAAATATCTCAGTAGTGTATATCTGAAATTTTAGATAAATAAAGATTAAAGGGAATTTATTATATGCCAGTATATTTATTATATTGAGTTATACATACATACACACACGTACATGTGTGTATCATACACATTTGCATATATGTTTGCTTATATTACTTAAAGCTTTCTTTCATTATTTTTGTGAGAATTATACCCTATGAAATAACATATGAATAAAAATAGTGTTGTAATAGTGCAGAGTAAGAAGAGATATCCTCAGGAGTTGGAATTCCAGGTGGTTATCCTTTGCCTGACATTAGTACTGGAAATAGAATTTTCTTAATAGCTGAGTAATTTCTCTCCAGCCCCAGAATTGAGATTATAGAACATATCTCAATTGGAAGGTCTATCTAGCTTCTTCTGAAACTGAAAACATTCATTACTCTTTACTTATATGGAGTGTGGGCTAGACAACATAGCAATGCATGAATGTTAATTCATTGGAATCTTCACTCTTTTGTGTCTAACAAACATGAAGTCCATAATATTACTCACACGGTTTTCAATATGATATTTTCCATGTTCTGGGTAATTCCTAACATCAACAAAAATTGACATCAATGAGAGATTGATACTGAAATCTCTCAGAATATTCATTTCATTTGCCTCTTATATCTTTAAACGGGAATGTGTACAATAATGTAAATGGTGACCTTGAATAGCAAAGACCAAGTTGCATCGACTAGTACAGTCACTGACTCAGAGTTATCAGAAAGCAAAGACAAACAGTTGGTTCACAATACAATGCAGAATGTCTTTGGATAAGGTTGTCTCAAATATGCTGGAACATTTTAGCAGGAGGCACATAAGATAAATCACCTTCAATCAGTCATAAGTATCTCTGTGCAAGTGAACATACAAGAACACGAGTGAAGTTCTAGCTTCACTAGCAAAACAAATATTAATACAAAAATTTAAAATGAGATTGATAGTTTAAGGTTTGAGAATAAACCTTTACACATAGCCAGGGATTTGGAAAGGAATTTACATGTGAGTAGACCATGGCTTACTGTATAGCTTGGATGTAAGTGTATTTCAGAATAGGAGCTTTATTTTAAAAGTTTTATTGACCATCTCTTTTCACTGTGGTCCACTGTGGCCAAAAATAATTTCCCTTTTTTTTTCTTTTCTGCTTTTCACTACAAATTTTTTTCTTTTAATTGTCCTATGCCAGATGTATGGACAGTTGTGGCTTTCTAGGGCACAAGTTGTAACCCCAAGTTTTGTAACAGTATGCCACACCAAAGAGTAAGAGAATTTCCAATTTGCTTCTAAGACACATTGGAGAAAAAAATTTATTGTTGTTTTGGTTATTTTTTGTATATAGTAAGCATACAAAATAATATACCGCATTATGCTGTTTTTGTCTGTGTGATACAGTCTAGAGCTGCAGAAACAGGTTTTCTTGCTCTGCTCATTGAAAATTAAAAGGCAAGAGAAATTTGAAAGTCAAGAAAAGCTCATTTGTTCAAATGGGAAAATTTATTAGAATTTTACAGAAGAACCCAGTGCAGGCAAGTCATAGAAGCTGTGTAGAAAAGGCAAAATAGAGGACAGAAGGAACAAAGCTATGCCACCTGAGTTACCCAAATGAAGATCAAACAGTCATATGAGGAAAGGTTTAGAAGAAGAGTAGGGACATGAAAAATGCCAGAATAAAAAGAAAAGGAAAGATAAAAGAAAAGAAGAGAAAAATCATACTTAAGCTTGGGCCAATATTGGGGAAAGAGGGTGGCAAAATAAAAGCAAAAATAATTCTTTATGTCTTTCTGAGTCAGAAAAGTGGGCACTCCCAGGTGACTCTCATGGAAACTTCAAATGAGTACCCTAGCAGGTAGGAATTCTGGGAAGGAAAAGTACTTTATCTCATTGAATGCATAATTTTTCATATCTTCAGCATGGCATAAGGTGGATCTTCATAGGGTTATCCCACCTTCTTGAGAAGTTGTCACTTAGCTAAGGGATTAATGAGCCCAACTTCATTAATTTAATCTTTATATTTCGAGTAGCTTAGAATGTAAGGTCACCACCTAGGCCAGAGATTTCATTTCTTGACCAAGTAGCTCATTACTTTGTAATGGGTCTTGTTGTTGTGTCATGTATACATCTGTGTACTCTGTTCATATTCACTCTGTATTAGAAACACTTATTCTCCCTCTTCCTTCCTGCTTTCTTTGACCACATAGCCTCCTTTTTGCTTTATTCTCATAAATCTAACATATTTGAAAAGATAATCCACATATGAGATAAAATATTTGATTTCTGTCTCTCTTTCCTCATAAAACATTTTGGCTTCTCCTTTCCTGTTACCTCAATAACCTTCCTCTTACCAATAGTCTTCTTCTACTCTCATGTCATAAAAGTACAATATATACTACATGTTGCATGTATTTAAATGGAGAGCTGTTGTTCTCTATCCCTCTAATGGTATGACCTTTTAATACAGTTCCTCATGTTTTAGTGACCTCAACCATGAAATTATTTCATTGCTAGTTCATAACTGTAATTTTTCTAAGTTTATGAGTTGTAATGTAAATATCTGATATGTAAGATATCTGATATGCAACCTGTAAAGAGGTAACAACCAACAGGTTAAGAATTGCTGATCTAGATCTACATGTGGAAATAGACATACAAATACAGTATCTGACTTTCGAAGTATGTCTTATTTCAATTAATATGATGGTCTCCATTATCACCTATTTCTCTGAAAATTAGATTTTTACTTCACTAAACACACACACACACACACACACACACACACACACACACACACACACGTATATAGGAGAGACAAAATTAAAACAACAACAAAAGCCGGGCGTTGGTGGCGCACGCCTTTAATCCCAGCACTTGGGAGGCAGAGGTAGGCGGATCTTTGTGAGTTCGAGGCCAGCCTGGTCTACAAAGTGAGTCCAGGACAGCCAGAGCTGTTATACAGAGAAACCCTGTCTCGAAAAACCAAAAAAAAAAAAAAAAACAACAACAACAAAAAAGTCTTCACAGATAAAGCACCGGTCAAAGGAAGAACAAGCCTTCTCCACAGAATACATATATATCGGAAGAATAAAAGAACTACTTGAAGAGTCTGTTCACCATGTCCCTCTACCAGGAAACTTTAAGCAGAGTGAGATGAAGAGTGACAGCAAAATGAACAAACTCAGTGTCAGGAGATGAGTAGAGCCCTGTTCCCTGCCTTTAAGGACAAAGGTCCAAACAGCACAATAAGAAAATAGAAGGGAGTGCCCTTGTTGTTTAAACAATAAAGTATATGAGTAAATTAAACTATTCATGGCAGCTAGCTAAGGATAGAGTTCTATGTGGAGCATGCTTCTCTGACAAAATGGCCAAAGGAGAGACAAGAGAATTTCAATAAATAATTTTCATTAACTCACAAATATTACTCATCTGATTCAATCAAATGTAAGTCAGTTGGGAATATCCATATCAGTTGCCAAGATTAAGGTTTTGGGTTTTTTTTTTTTCTTTTCTTATTTTAGTAATTTTTGTTGTTGTTGCAGTTGCATTATTTAAGCATGCTCACATTTTTTGTTGTTTTCCTTGATATTTTGAACCCTCTTCTGAGAATAGAACACAACATAATCTAAACAAACTTACATGGCAAGTTTTTGCCTTTATATGTATTCCTGCCTTGCAAAGCCTCCTTGTAAGAATATGGAAGAAAACATATTATATATTTTGATAATTTTTAATTTATTATTGGAGAATTATATATATAATTATATATAAATATAATGTATTTTAATAGTGTTCATTACTTACTTTCCCCCTCTAGCTTAATTTCAGACTCCTCTCCTCCCAAATTCCCTTCCAAACGACATCCTGTTTACAAATACATACTATATATACATATCTAACAATATGAGTTCTATTAGTGTTGTCCATGAACCTATGTGTATGTTTTAATTTTGTGTGTGGTAGGGTGGGATTTCTACTGAAATTTAGGCAATGTTATCAGTGGCCACACCCCAAAAGCAAAAATGATATTCCCAATACCAGAAGCCATCAAATATGAAAAAACAACTTGGCTAGGGCTGAGGCCACATAAGCCCTCCTCCATCCATTCTAGACTTTGGACTGGCTTGATTTCTTTCAACTAACCACAGCTGCAGTAAGTTTACGAGTGTAATGGTCTTGTTATGTTCAGAATGCAGCATTTCACAGCACTCTGTTTCAACCTTTGGCTCTAACATTGTTTCCATCTCCTAAGATGTTCCTTGAAAGTTATGCTGGAGAAACAAATGCATAAAGATGTTCAATTTAGGAATGAGTGAGCATGCACAGTCACTTCTTCCAAACACTTTGATCTGTCATGTGTCTCAGAATTAACCACTATCTACTGCAAAATAGCTCTTTGACCAGGTTTGTAAGTACCACAAACATACAACTATAAAGATAAATATTCAGAAAGTAGTTTGAAAACATGACCACTTAGTCAAATGAAATAGTAAGATCCTCACCTAGGACCTATAAATTCACCAGTTGTGGGCATTTATTTGACCATCAGGAATGAATAACCCCCTATGGGATAACCTCACATCCAAGAAGAAAGTGGATGGTAACCCACTTTCAACTAATAATAGCCTTCATGCTATTAATGTATCTGTGGGAACAACTTGTCTGGTAGGTTGGTTTTACAGTATTCAGGGACCAATTCTTAGTGAAATCATTGATTGATGTCTTTTTTCTTTTTCTCCAAACAGCTTATTGATATTATGAAAGCCAGTCAGCAGTAAGGAATTGTCCTTTTGGTTTGAGGCTAGTTTTTCAATGTCTTATAACCAGAGTCTGTGATGTCTTCAGCCAAAGAGTCTTATCATCTAGATATGATAAAAAACTAAGGGCAATGATGATGGCCTGGTTTGTTTTGTGGGCCTCTGGAGCCTTCCTGACCACCTATTCATAGAGAGATATCCCATGCTTAGCAATGAGATTTTAAGTTGCTAACTCATGTCTTCTGGGAATGACATTGTCTGTTCATGCAGGATTCTTCCATTCAAAGTCTTGTTTAAAAAGGCATATATTTAATCAGTTTAAACACTGTTGAGTTTCCACATGTTTTTTTTCATACATACTTAGTTTTGATAAACTCACTGTCTATTCCTTTTTATCTCCCAACCTCCATCCCCCATACTGACTCTTCATATAAAAGGGACCACTATATGTAGTTGATGAGAGTATAAACTAGTGTAGCCACTTTAAAATTGTTCTGGAAGTTGGTAAACAATTAAAACTAAAACTAGTATGAGGCTCATCTGTAGCACTCATGGGCATATACTCAAAGGACTGTATGCCTTTCTACAAAAACTTGAACAGCTATTCTCCTTGCTGCTCTATTTACAATAGCTAGGAAATGGCATCCATTTAGATGTCCATCAACTGAAAAGTAAATAAGGAAAATTCAGTACATATACATAATAAAGCACACATTTTGGAGAGGACCAATACAAGAAGGAAGAGTGCCCTTGGAGCAGCCTGGAGAAGCCTGAAAATCTGCATTTCTCAAAGTGAGATGATCTTGCAAACAGCCATAGCCACCTATGTATCTGACTCATAGGTGACACAATAGTAAACTGTGGCAGAAAGACTCCTTTAGCACCTGTGGGTAATCTGTATCAATTTAACATTAAAAAGTCTGCTACTGATTATATTGGAAGTGCAGGGCCTGCAGCTTCCAATACTAAGAAATGACAAACCAGTGACTACCTGGACAGTTCCCATTTTCTCTCCATACATTCCAGCATCAGTCTTCAGCCTTTTGGTCCTGTTTCTCTGACAGACATTTGTTGTAGAGCAGGGATTGTGACGGACTAACCTACCCTGTCTTGGCAGAGCTAGGCTGTCGACTTCCCTGCTACCAAGTTTTGTCCTTTTTGGACAGCAGTCTGTCTGCAGTTGAAGCAAGGAGTTTTTACATGCCAAGAGATAGGCTTGCCACTAATTCAACCATCTCACACTGGAGATTCTTCAGATATATTTATCCTTCTCAGCTCTCTGAGGTGGTTGAAGAATAGACAGCTTGAGTCTCATAGCTAAATTTTGAGATGTTTAGGAATCAAGAGGGTGCTCTAGATCTAAGAAGATGGTTATAATAGTGATGCAAGTTAGTATGAAAACTAAGTCAGTTATAGAACTTTAAACTCATGGAGATGGTTAGAAGGTAGAAGGTTAAAGTCAGGGGCCAAATATGTATGAGCTGGACATTGGGAAGGTACACTGGGCCATTTAACTCTCATAAATGTGGCATATTTAATTCTGCTGTTTTGTGTAGAATTTACTGTTATAAGAGAAAGAACCATTTGTTGGAATGAAAAGAGAAGCTGTTGGGGGGGGAAGAGGGTGGAAGGGTGGGACAGGAAGGGGGAATAAGGGAAGGGTTTGCGACTGAGATGTAACTTGATAAAAAAATAAAGTACTTATAAAAAAAAGTCTGCTACTAATTTGTTTCTAAAGTATGGCAGTATTTGCATTGTGTTAAGACACACACACACACACACACACACACACACAGAGAGGGAGAGAGAGAGAGAGAGAGAGAGAGAGAGAGAGAGAGAGA